>JAVQJD010059544.1:0-27224 GCA_036023655.1 Nannoperca australis | reverse complement strand
TCACAACGTATGGTGGTGAATAAGTGTGACTTTTCATGGAAAACACAAAATTGTTTGGGTGACCCCAAACTTTTGAACGGTAGTGTATATATATATATATATATATATATATATATATTTAATTAATAGAAGTCTTGCATCTAATTCACAAAGAATCACATGGTTACAAACAAAGCCACAGACATTAAACTAAAAGAGAGAGATGGTGAAAAGGGTGTGCTATATCAAATTAATAATCATTTATCTTTAATTAAAGACAGAAATCTTCATGACAAAATAGAGCCCTATGATAACCTACCTCTTAACACTTCAAAATAATACGTGTACTCTATAAAAAAAAGTTATTTTCCCTTTTATTAATAACCTGAGAAACCAGGATCAAATACCTTAGTGCCTTTAAAAAAAGAATATAGCACAGTAAATTTTCTTTTTTTCTATCTGAAGTTTGAAGTTTGAGTAAGGATATGATTTAGAAATTTGTCTTATAATTTCTTAACATGAAAACAACAAAGACCAGAGGTTTCTTAAGACTACAAAAATACACCTAGACCTAACTAACTCAGTCGGATAGCCCTGCTGACGCTAACGGTTGCATAACATTCAATACAATACCTCAGAGTGGATTGGGAGCATGTACTGTACCTACCTTTGAGGCCGACAGTGGTATCCTTTCCCTCACAAATAGCCAAAGCAGGGCAGCATTAGCAAACATTCCTGTGATCAGAATGAAAATGTCAATGTCATACCAGTCACATCACAAGTTGTGAATTTGAGTGAACTGGCTCTTTAAGTTGGTCTTATTTGCGTAGATACAAAAACGTAGGTATACACCTTTAAAATATACTATGGATATACTATAATAAGCATGGGTGTGTTATCAGTATTTCATTCCCTTCATTGTTGAGTTCACTGCAGAGTTCACTAGCATTAATAAATTAGACCAAATTGTTTCCCATCTCGGAACCCAGGCTTAATGAACGTGAGTGCATTCTCAAACCGAGTTTCACCATTTTCTTGGCTGCCCTGACACACTAACCTATGGAGTTCAAGATCGATTGTGCTTGCAATTATTCTTTTTTAAACATACTGTTATGTCAAGATCACACGTTAATTATTAATTATTTTGTTATCTCAATAAAACAAGCTTTGTCATCTCAAGGTAACGATATAATTATTCCACATGAAAACAAAATGTTGTTTTCTCTTTTTTGCCTTATATTAACTTATGTTTATCAGAGATCATGAGTGACATGCCAGCATGCATAGATGGTGTCTTGACTGTAGCAAATGATTTAAGCTGAAAATGTCAGATCAAGGAGTAGCCATTATTGATCATGGCGTCAGAATGTACTTTAATCAAGGTCTAACAGGCAGAAATAGTATTTCTTTTTTAGTCTCTAAGTCCATTTTTCCCCTACGTTTTGTCAATCACTTGTAAATCACTTTGAATTGCATTTTATTAGTTTTAAAGGTGCTATATAAATACATTTTGATTGATTGATTTCTGTTAGAGATAACATTCAGAACAGTCCTTTTCGTTAAACAGTAAGATATTTTATGTTTAACCAGAAACCAAAGTCTTGCTCGGAAATCTCACGAGATGCTGAGTTGTTGTTGACGGTGGAAACGTGAGTCAGAGTTGGAGAAAAGAGGTCTGTCTCTTTAGGGATCCTTTGCATAATGTTGTCAGACACTTTAATTAACAATCTGAGCATATCAGTGGCAAAAACATGCCCTTTTACTGGACATACTTTTCACAGGTGCAAATTCCGTTGCAGCCATTGCAGCCTGTTCGTGGATGCTGGAGGAGGCGATCTACTGGACCAACTCCCAAAATGTGTAAATAACACGGCCCAATTGCAAAAACACCATTGTTTCCCTTTAATACCAGACTTATGGAACCCAGTCTGAGACAGGTCCTCCGTCTTTTCAATAAGATTATGTTTACTGTTACTGTTTCTCACTTGTGATTAGTGTCATGGAGTGAGCACATTAAGTGAACTAAAGCCAGCATCCTTTATCTAATTATCTATTTGTTGCTACGTCAACTTTCTAACCTACATAACAGTATCACACGTCCCATGGAAGCCATCTTTTATTGAATCTTTGAATCTGACATATGGCTGCCATCACCATATGTGATTCCTTTTTCTGTCGCTCAGGTTCAATGTGAACAGACAAACCGCTCCATCTTCCTCATGTGTCAGCGTCGCTCTGCAGGCAAATGAGGTCGTCTCCTCATTCACAACTGTCACGACAATGATGAATTAGATCCGTCTTCTGCCTCTTTTCTCTGTTCCTTCATCTGTTTCCTTCCCTCCTTCATCTATTTTCCTCCTCATGCTCTTTATCGTCTGTCAGAATAGCACACATTGAAACCGTAAAAGGGTTCAACTAAACAAAAGTCTCTTTATTTAGCTTTTTATGGCAGTCTTATTAATACAACAAATAGTTTACCATTTACCCTCCCCCGGCCTTCAAAAACTGTAAAGTGCAGATTTGTTGTAGTGTGCCTACTCAAGTCGCTCTATTAAAATAAACACAGCCCCACAGCTACTCTGTAAACTGACTAAAGCCACAGTAAAGGGGCTATTAGACAAAGATTAGGATTAAAAATGAGATCAGGAGCAATATCCACATTGCATGTAAAGCTGCACCACTGCAGCCAAGGTTTGGAGAAGTGAATCAGAGCCGTCAACATGGTTCAGAAGTTTCTTCGTCTCCCTGCTCAAACTTTACATATTAGTGCATTTCTGTGCAGCTTCCAGTGCATCATGGGGAAAACAGCAGTCAGCATGTTTGCTATTGCACCTACTGCACCGTAAGTACATCACACAAGACGTTTTCTTGGCATTAAAAAATAAATTTTGGGTGATTTTCTGTGATAAACAACGTATTGCCTGAACCTCTAGGGCTAAAGCCAGACTTTAATTAATTCAAGTCGTGACAATTATTTGCAATTATTATTCAACCCAGGTCTGATTTCCAGTCAGTATTTTAGTCATGTATATTCTGAATGTTCCTAAATCCAGCATGGGGCCATACACTTTCCTAGTCACAACCATAAAACATACTTTTGTCACAAGTAATTATGTGACATAATGACAGACAGTGGGAAATGAACTGACTCAGACAGAAAAAAAAAATACATTTAGCTAACAGTTTTGGTGAAAGAACAAGGAATCCATTGACAACGATCACTTCATTATGAAATTCATAAAAACAGCACAAAACTGGCTGCATTCAGTAGGTGCTGCATTTTAATCACAGTGTGTTTGCTACCCATGAGTCCCTATTGTTGGTCTAATTCCTCCACGCAGTGCGGGAAAAGAACTGTAAAGTGACATCACACATGAGATTTCAGAAGTTCATGTTAAGTCTTTAGTTTTCAAGCAAATATACATATATATATGCACATATTTCTGTCTAGATTATATTATGTGGACCTCAGGAAGGCTCATAGGGATCTTTTTCAGAAAATCAGCACTGCTGAGAGAGTAAAGCTGCCTTGACATTGGCGGCCATAGTCCTTGACATTCCTTCATTTCAGGTTATTAGTAGGAATTAGTAAACTTAAAAGTAAAACCTCCTGTGTTTCCTTGTCCAACGGCGACTTGAAGCTTTCTTGTGATTTGTCCTGTCAGAGTGAAGCAGCAGCTAGTTTAGTGTTCAGCTCTTGTCCCAAAGTTCAAAATGCAGAAGTTCAGCAAGCATGCAGTAAAAGGGGGAGCTTCTACACCGGCTGCATCTCTACTTTTATAGTTTTTTTGTGCTTTGAAACATTTGCAGCCTTCTGTGGGAGACAACAGGGATGAGAAAGACAAAAAGACTTCATGTGTCTCCAAAACGAGCGCTGTCCCTCTGCATGTCCCTTCAATGTCTTCAGCAGAAACAGCGGAGCCAAACTGTAAATATGGAAAGTGGAAGACGTAGGCTAACTACTGCCATGGCCGCTGTGGTGTCGGGTTGGGATTGGGGTAAATAGGCGCCGCTGTCGGGTGGGGGTAGGCGGGCACAGCTGTGTTGGGGTTGGGCGGGTACGTTGGGGTAGGGTACTGCGCCATAATGTGATGATGGCTGTGGGCGGCTGTGTGGGCGGGTGAGGAGGCAGCGGAGGAGGAGGAGGGGAGGTGGAGGTAGAGAGGGGCGGATGGAGCCGAAGGGGCGGAGGGCACGGTCGGAGTCGGGACCCTCTGCAGGACGACGTGGGGGTAAAGCTGAGACTCGGAGCGGTAGAGTCCGGGCACGGAGGCCTTCAGCAAATTCTCCTGACTCCTGCATGAAAGAGAGCAGGAAACACCGGTTTACAAGTTATAACTATAGAAAAGAACTTGAGTAATTGGTCAAAGCACCAGTGTCTTTTTTTAAATGGGCTAGTCTTTAATGGTTTCTTGGTGCTTTAATAGTATCTAAGAAAAGAATGCATTTGTTGGGGACAATTTTCAGTGGTGGATTAATGCAGATTTGATGTGTCACTGAGTGTCCTGCTGTTTACATCAGCAGGACAGTGTGTGGGGGGCTGACTCGGAGACAAAACTACAGAGTGTGTCTTCATGGTGATGAAGGAACATGTCAGCCAGTGCAAGAGTGCGTTTTAAATAGTTTATTGACACGGAGGAATATGTAGGCAATACTTGTTAGTAGGATCAAATCTGTCCAGTCCTTTTTTCTCTACTGTTTCTTGTAATTATGTATCCTGACTGCATATTTTATGAAGGGATTTTCATGAAACCCGCATCAACTGCGTGGATTTGAACATTTGATATTGGTGGTGAACAAAACAGGCCTTGTATATTAATGTTGGGCACCTAATTTTAAACCATTTGGAGCATTTTCACCAAGAATAAATTGGTTCGGAACCAGGAAAGTTGGTTTCCAGCTGGAACCAAAGAATAGCATCTTTTCCTTGACCTGAATTGGAACTGTGACGACATCAGTGGGAGCGTCATATTCTACAGGTTAAAAAAAGAGGATGGAAACAAAGACCTTTGTCTACTATGGTAATAAAACACCTTCTTATCTATATTAATAGTTGGTCCATGCTTGTTGTAATATCTGTAATAAAGTTGTTACTTCCGTTGTGCATTGTGCAACACCCTCTGTTGATGACGCATCCTTGATTATCTTCTTGATGTATTTGGTTCTTTGTGTTGTGAGTGCTGCCAGTTTACCTCTGGTATCCTCTGTTCTCATATCCACCGAGTCCTCCGGTCAGGTAGAGGGGGCTGTCGGGAGCCAGACGGGGGTTCATCCTCTGGGAGAGATGGAAGATTTTGGGTGGAGGGAAAGCTTCCCACTCCCCCTCTTCTCTCTCCAGCCAACACTCGCTGCGACGGGCCAAACGCTTGTCTCTGCGCCTGAGGAGGAGAGAACTTCATCAGCTCAGCAGTCCTCATATACCAGATAGAAGGTATGAGAGCAACCACAGACTAGAAGTAAAAATGGGATTCAACTGAGTCAACCTCTCTACAGTCCTACCTGCTCCGTCCCTCCTTCTTGGCTCGGTCCCGACTGGATCGCTCCTGCAGACAGCACACAAGGAAGGACAAGGACATGGCGAGGATGACGATGCCACTCACCACTGAAGCCAACACGGCCACTCTCAGACCCCGGTCCTCAGGTCTGGGGATCGCTTTGGGGAGGAAAAGAAATTAGATTTATTAAGATTCTCAGAAAATGCCTGTCAGTGTTCAGTAGCCAAAATGTTGCCAACTACCAGCTGAGGAACTTGAATATTTGATTGAATTGACTGATTAAATACAAAAGGTGTATATGTGAATTAAAGGGCCGTTCACACTGGAGCTCTGAAGCAACTGTTTTGGCGCCTGTTCTATTTTCTCCGCTCCGAAAACACAACAAAACAGACAGAGCATCACTTCCTTACACAGTGACCATAATTTACTTTACACCTGTTCTTTCCAAAATCTGGTAATAAGCATCCTCGTTTTATCCACATTTTAATCATTTAGAAAACAAAAAACTACAAATAGTTTTGTGGGACGAGAGCTGACTCGCAGGTAAATTTGCCTCCGAGCTGCTGAGCTCCACCAGGCCTCACATTGCTCTTTTCTTTTCTTTGTGTATTATATGTATGTAGAATTGGCTATATTTTGCACAATCAATGATCATCAATCAAAAATGTGTGTGTGTGGGGAGTGTTGCCTCTGTTTTCAGGTTTGTTTGTTGTTTTCACTGTTTGCTACATTGTTCAAAATGTATATGTACATACAGTCAATGTAAATGTATAGATTTCTTTATTTTGTAATTGCAGAAATACGTAGTGCTTTGGCAATACTGTATTCTGACTGTATTCCATGCCATGCTAATAAAGCTAACTATAATTGCATTTTATTTAAAGAGAGGGGGAGAGACAGAGAGAAGAAACATTGCCAGTTGTAGGATTGCAGAATATATGTCCTAGCCAGGCTAATTTTCGTGCTATAATTGGCATATTGTGGAGCTTTGCGGCGCATCCACCTCCTATGTGAAGTTAGCGTTGGCTCTGTTGTTGCCTCGGATCTGTTTGAATGTATATAACACAGGTTTAGACAAACCGTAAATTAATTATTGCAATTTTGATCTGTAAATATTCCAGGAGAGGAAATCTTGACATCCTAAAAAACAGCTATTTGTGTTTCATCTATGGCTCTAATATTCCTTTACAAAATAACATGACTTTTACACCAACAGCAGGACTTACCTACATCCAAACTGTTGTCTAACTCTATATAATTTTCCCTGTGCAGTACATTTGACCTTTTCTCTGCTCTTTGAGTGCATTAAATGTTCTGTCCTACTTCTCCTGCCAGCAAGATGTTGATTTTACACAACATGTTTGAACTCTCAGAGAAACATTTAGAAATGTTCCCTGAGCATAAAAAAGGTGCTGTGCAAGTCCACCAGTGATGCTTTACATGCAACCAGATATCATGCATTACCAGACGTGTGAAAGGAGAACTTGTCTGACTGTTGCAATGGACTAGATCATATTGAATGCTGTGAACTAAAAAGCTCACTTATAAAGATTGTTCATTTTGAATATGATTAATTGTAAAGTGAAGCTGAAAATCGGCTTGATTTAGCAAATAAACCTGCTTAAACCTGCTCACCTTCACAGACAGGCAGGTAGTTGCTCCACTGTGGCTTGCCTTTTCTGACATGGCAGTAGATTTTGTCGCTGCCGACCAGCTGGTATCCCTCTCTGCACCAGAAGGCCAACACGGTGCCGATTGACACGCCAGTGCCACTCTCTACATAAAAGGAGCCCCGATGTGGTGGCAGGACAGGGATACAGGACAGACCTGAGGAGAGGGGGGACAAAACAGAAGGTCACTTCATTGGTCAACAAAACACCTTGAGATTAAGAGCTGAGGACGTAAATAAGGAAGCTAATCAGTGTTTATAACATGTTCCTGGAGTGCTTAAAGGTATAATTCAACATTTTGGGAGTTTCACTTTCTTGCCAAGAGTCAGATGAGAAAATTGATACCACTCTCGTATCTGTATGCAAAGCGAAGCCAGCAGTCGGATAGCTTAGCTTAGCACCAAGACTGGAAACGGGAAAACAACTAACCTTGATCTACCAAAAGGTAACAAAACCCACATAAACCTCTAAAGCGGACTAATTAACATATCTTTCACAAGCCAAAGTGTAACGACAACAAGTTATTGTTTAATGGGGGGGGGTTGCAGAGTTTTCTCACCTGGTTGCTTGGCAACCTCAAAAAGATAGTAAGACTCAAGTACATATATGGTGCACCCTATTTACTGAGTGTGAATTTTATGCTCGGGATAGCTCCCTCAAAGATTCAAACATTAGTACGAAAGAAGCAGTGTCTGTGACATGTGCTCTACTTTCTGCAAGCAATCCCACAATGCAATGTGTCACATTTAATTGATGTGAAAATTACTGTTGTGTGACTCTACACATGTCAGCGGTGATGCAAAATTATGATGATGTATAGAGCTTTTATCTTTGGACAGCGCGAGGCCAGCTGTTTCACCCTGCCTCTAGTCTATGTGCTAAGCTAAGCTAACAAGTTAGTGGCTCTACCTCTATATTTAGCATACAGATATGAGAGTGGTATTGATCTTCACATCTAACTTTCAGGAGGAAAGGAAACAGTTCCAATAGTGTGCGGTTTCAACATCTGCCCAGTTATCTTCTAACAAACCACAAAGAACAGGTGTTCACCTGTACTCAGCTGTGAACACAAAGTTACGCAGAGTTTTATCACAAAAAATCTTCTTGCTTAATTCCATTTTGGAATGGATTATTAATTGATTGATGGTTAATTGATGAATTATGGTTTTAATCATGTTAAACTGTCCAAACACCTCTTTCCAACTGCCCCATTTCCTTTGTCACTGCCTGCCTCTTTCTACATCTCCATCCCACACTCTCCTTTCTTCTCTCTCCTTTCTCTCCACTTTCATGTCAAACACAGACACAGCTTGGTCCAGATTGTCTGTTATCTATGCTGGGAGCCTGAGCTCAGCAGTTACACTGGATAGATAGACACGGAGATGCGGTGAGACAGAAAGTACTATTTTTATCTTCTTTATGCTACAATACACAAATACCTCTGAGAGGTCTCGTGATACAGCAGCTATTGTTAGATTGTGTTGCAGGGATTTTTGAGACTCATGTAAACTTACAGCATTGTTAGTTATACAAAACATCCCGCATTTTTCAGAAAGATCTTACATGAATGGAAAATAACTATTTTTATTTTTATTTATTGCATTTCTGCATTTTATTTCTGCATAGTAGCACAAAATGATCATATGATATCTGTGGTGGGATGACAGAATTATTGATTAATGCTGATGACTCAGCAATCACTTGGCCAGCTGCTGGGCTTTCAAGCTTTTAAAGCTCACTTCACAGACCCCTTTCTTTGTTATGGCCAGTATGTTAGACATTAAGTTACATCAAAACATAGTTATCCAGTAAATCACAAGGATTAAAAAACCCCAGATGATTATGTGTACAGTATATATGACTTCAACTGAATAGCAAGGAAGTGTCATGTTTATAATAATGGCGGCCTGATGAAAGCTACATAAACACAATCTGGCTTCATTACAGGATGGAGTGCAATGTATGTTGTTCTTTTTAAATACATTTAGTGCTATACTAGATTTCTGGCTCTTTAACAGGTAAATGCTCTACTATGTTCATGAGCTAGGTGCTAATGTTGTCTGTTGCTGGGCTGGTGGGGTACGTGGGGTCATCAGAACTTTGTTTGCGGGAAACTCTGCCTGCGATAGCTGAAATCAAAACAGTAAACTTGTAGGGTCACAAAACCAAGACAATTAGCTTTAAGATGCTACAATGCGTGTAGAACTTCAGATTGATCAGTCTCAGTGGGTTTCTAACTAAGAGAGACCTTTTAAATTACAGTCTTTTAATCAGAGAAACAAAATGAAAGCATGGTGGTTTGCTAATATGATGCTTTAATGAGTAGCGGCCAGCAGGGCATGGGATGCTGCAGTTTGCTATGCTGTGTCAGTATTGTCACTGTAATCTGTGTGTGTGTGAGTTTGTGCGAGAGAGAGAGAGAGAGAGAAAGAGAGTGAGTGAGTCATCCCACTGTAAGAGCCTGTGAACTCGCAGGCTGCTCTCTGCTGATTAGGAGCGACAGATGGGAGGATTTCTGCAGCGGTAGAGACAGAGATGGAGAGGATCCCGTGATCCTGTGTGAAGATGACAGCATCCGCTGACACACCAGACACGTGCGTAAAGGGTACAGTACAGGGAAACAAGGACAAGCTGACTCTGTTTTTAAAGGGGAAACTAAAAGCCATTCTGTTTCCCTTAAGGGACTTTTTACTGATGCTATCACTTGCAATCACACATGTGCGTGCATGTGAGTGTGTGTGTGTATCTGGTGGCCACCACCTTAGCCAAAAGCTGAAAAAAAAGATTCACTTGTTCCAGTAGCCAATAGCTGCATAAGATTCCATTCAAAAACATCTCTATCAAAACACATAATATGTTTTCCACGAGTTATGGCCTATGGATACTTGAATCCTGTTGCAGTGGCCCAGTATGCAAATACAGCACCTGTAATATACACAGTAGGACATAGAGCAATGAGAGGGATTCAACACGATCTACTACTTTTCGGTCAGGCTACAGTTGAATCCAGCACATCAACTCCCAATAACATAATGCCTTTATGTTCCTCTCAACACTGTGCAAGAGAAAGAGAAAGATGGACAATTAAAATGTGAGTTTTAATGAAGATTTGACACAGAAGTGTGAATGTATCTTATTTGCCGATGCCGGGCTCCTTTCTTTGTTTTCAGTGCAAGAAAATGGTGGCTGTTTAAAAATAATATAATCCTGTCATTTGTGTGTGAAGGATGTAAATCTCCCGGTGAGTGAATACTAAGGAGCTGGATTTGCATATGAATGAAAGTGATATGATATTGTTTAATTAAAATGAGGTCATCTGAGATTGAGCAGGTGAGTTTATCATATAATGATCTATTATAAACTCTCACACGTGGCACAGAACAACGCAGTTATCTGTTTCCTGTCCACATGGGATATTGATTATTAGATGGGACGGTAATTTAAGTTCCAATGTCATTTTTATTGGGACTTCATTGGGCTTTATAGCTTAGCTTGATATATCTACAGTAGAACCAGTAAAAAGTAGCCCAATAAGAGAAAATCTTACATGTAATTGGTGAGCCATTGGCTAAGCTTGCTGTTATTTATTTTATTATTATGATATAATAAATAGATTATTATGTTATTATTTATTTCCCTTCTGGGATTAATAAAGTATTCTGATTCTGATTCTGATTAATTAGGGTACTGACCGCTGGTGTTTGTCCTCTGTGTATAGAATGTGCGGTGTGCTCCTGCTCACTTCATGCCAATTGTCTTTTTAATTTCCACACTATTATTATGTGATTTTCAATTTGAAATCACATAATAATAATAATAATAATAAATTTTTGTAGTAGAAAATAATGTAAATATGTGTTTAAACGCTCCTTTTCTCTCTGCTGGCAGGAGGGGCGTGTCTGTGTTTGATTGACAGCAGCTGGCAGGCTGCCAGAGTGCTGGTGTTACAAGAGACAAAGTAAACAAACTTAGCATGTTGTTAGTGGTACTGAAGAGCAAGGGCCACACCAGCATCCAACCAGACCCAAGTGACATCAGCAGGTAGGCTGTAGTTTACATGCTGTTTAATGTGCTGCAGCTGAGCAGCTAGTTACCTAATTAACCTGCAACCTGTGTTGTCTGTTATTTTTGGTGTCTTTATTAAACATTAAAGATACAGACATTCAGCTGGTGGGCATGAAATTAATATTCTTCAAATTGAATTTTACCAGAAAATATTAGGGCTTGTGAAGTATTCATGTATTCCTATAGATCTCAGTAGCAACGACTTCATGAGCTTCTTTAATGATAATCACGTTTAAGAGCAGGCTTAAGACTTTCCTCTTTGATAAAGCTTATGGTAGGGCTGACTCAGGTGACCCCTGAGGCACCCGTTAGTTATGCTGCTTTAGGCCTAGGCTGCCGGGAGACTTCTTAGGATGCACTGAGCTCTCTCCTCTCTCTCCCTCTTCATGTGTTCATACTCATATCCCATTAATGCTTGTCACTAATTCAACTTTTATTATATTGCTATTAGTATTATTTTTAATAATATTAACATCAAGAACATTACCACAACTATTACTTTACATCTCGTTGTAGAACTGTACTGTACTACTGTATGTTCTCCTTCTCTCTTTTTAGTACACAAACACCAGGCAAGAGTCAATCTTTTATCTAATGAGTGTTACTATGGAAACGTAAGCCAAAGGCTCATTTGCATCTGTGATGCTGGTCTGGAGAGATCACTGCTTCAAGTCTAACTAATGCATTATGTCTGGTTTGTTAAATTGGGCAAAAAATAAATGATGTTAAAATGATGTTGTGGGTTGTTTCTGGAGTCTCTCTGGAAAGAGCTAGGCTTGCTGTTCCCCCTGTTTCCAGTCTCTATGCTAAACTAAGATAAGCTAACCAGCTACTGGCCATAGATTCATGACATAAGAGTGGTAATCTATTCATCAATGTGAAAAAGACCAAGGAGATTATTGTGGATTTCAGGAGGGGCAGAAACATCCCCCCTCCCCTGCACATCGGAGGAGCAGCTGTGGAAGTGGTACCCAGCTTCAGGTACCTGGGCGTACACCTCAGCAAGGTGACTTTCTATCTGGTTAGGAAGGCCCACCAGCGCCTCTACTTCCTCAGGGGGCTGAGGTTTGCTGGACTCGGGAAGTCAGTCCTGACTTCCTTCTACAGGTGTGTGGTGGAGAGCATCCTCTGCTCCAGCATCACTGTGTGGCACAGCAGCTGCTCTGCTGCAGAGAAGAAGGCTCTGCACAGGGTGGTGAAGGCTGCACAGAGGGTTGTGGGAAGCAGCCTGCCAAACACCACACACATCTACATCAGTAGATGCAGGAAAAGGGCTCTGGTGGTGCTCTGTAGCTCCACTATGACCTGATATAGGGACGTGATATAGGGACGAATATAGGCCATCAGGCCTACTTGGTACTAAAACTGCATTGCTGCTACTGCTCTTTACTTTATTTTCTTTTTATTTATGTTTATTGTGTGTTTATATGTATATATATTTATTTTGATCATTTCCTTATTGGCTTTTAACCGAGACCTCAGAACTTAATTTTATATAATATAAATATATATAATATATTATTATAATATAATATAATTTTACAATAGCATGTGAGTGTGACTTGTATGACAATAAAGAATCTTGAATCTTGAATCTGATTCTTGGCAAAAAAGCGAGTATGTGTATTTCCCCAAATGATACACTACTCCTTTTATGGGTACTTACTGTATATTGTTTAGACATAAAAATGTCACGTTATATTCATGAAAAGGTTCATATCAGTATTGCCAAACTTGAGTGTTTTCTCTCAAACTTCCACCTTTTGTGTCAACACACTCTTCTTAACGGTACCAGAGATATGTGATGTCTCCTTTAAAATATCATGTCACCCACTGCATGAGCTGTCCCTTTGATAAAAGAGTCTGACTAATGTGAAACACTGGGGGGGTGTAACATCAAGCCAGGCGTAGCAAGTCTTACCCATGTCTGAAAATACTTGGTCACGGCTTTGTTAGCGCTGTGTGTGAAGCTTTATTAAGTCAGTGGGTGGTGTTGTTCCTTACTGCCAGTTTTGCCTGTATCACTACTAATGAGCACGATCATAGTTCACTGTCTAAGTGCAGAAAAGCCAAATCTCACTGGACCAAAGCCAGCCCGTGTAGACGCACACTACAATCCTCCTCTTTAACGGCACACAGCAGAAGACGTGGTTTTCTGCTGGCTGTTTGAACACACCTGGTTAATGAATGGCAAATTGAGCCACACTGGTTAATTAAGTATTCAAAGACCTGTCCCCTATAGGCTTGTAACCATGACAACCATACACCAGTGCAGGAGTGCTCCACCATTATCTGCATGAAGGCTGCACTGTGTTACTGTCACTAATAAACACAACTGATTCACGTAAAAAATCTCAGTTAATCCACTTTGTGTGACTGAACCTTAGAGCCTGTGGTTGGTGTGGTGTGTCTATTGAAGTCAAGAGTCTGAGTCACATTTATGAGTACTTTATTGTGGTGCACACTGGTACACAGTGTGCAGATAGATGATACATGCGGGAAATGTTTCCCCTGTGGAGGGATTAAATGCCTCTGATACCTCTGCAATGTTGCTGCAACAGCTCTGCCAATCAGGTTCTAAATCACACCTAGTCCGTATGTAAGTCTGGAGTACAAGACGGCTAGTTGCGTATTTACTGCCATATGGTTTAAGTAATTAAAAGCTCAAATTTCATTCTGTAAGGGTTGAGAATCTAATGAAGCCCGTTAATGTGGCAACATCTTGAGTAATGCAAATCATTTCACAATTATTATTTCATCAGTGGTTAAATTGGCATTTTATTAGCTCAAAATGGGTTACACCACCGACAACCAGTTTAGCGAGAGAGTTTTATTACATTTTGAGAAGGCATTCAATTATCAGGTGGTTATTACATCATTAGTTTTCATAAGGAACTTTCTGTGTGGTTAAACTGACAGCCTTGAAGTGAGGAGACTAAAGTGCTCAGTTAAAAATACAAATTGTATCTGCATATGCTTGCAAAACTCAGATTCCTCTAACATTTTGGCTAGATCAAATGAAGCAGGGTGTTGGCTCAGGCAGACTGAAGTCACGCTTATAGATTGATTTGCATCAGCTGATTGGCAACATGCTTCACAATGATTGGCTGATTCACATCTGTGTGGCAAGTAACTTCCAATTCAGGCAGGTGTGCGGCGCCGACGTTATTATATGTGGCCTAAATCGTACTCGGCTCCTGCTCTGAGCATATTACGTGATTAATCACAGGATTACTTGAGAGCTGTTCCTAAAGGTTACTCTTACAGTTTGCAGGAGTGAGTCACTTGATAAATATCATTCTTCAATCTTAGTGAAGAGCCTTTTTTTAAGTTAACTTTATAAAGTTGAATGTGGACAGTTAGGCACACACTGTGTGATTATAGAAAATACAGACGCTTCTATTAAATTCAAACTGATGTTAGAAAGAATTGAATCCTTATCACCTGGTTACTGATAGTAAGGCGAGCCCAGTCTATATTCTGTACCTGTTTCTCATTAACTCCAATATCATGTAACATTATTATCTGCCTAATAATAAAGCAGCAGGCAGGTAGCAGCGATCAACAGTGAGCTGCTGATATTGTAAGTGGCTGTTTGGGGAATGACTGCATAACAACAGCGTATGCAGTGGCTGAGTGGAGGCAGACTGGTAATGTGCCTGGATGGGTCTGCAGAGAAGTTATTTATACTGATGGACAAGGGCTGCGCAGAGGTGTGGGGCGGGTGACAGAACAAAGTAGAGAAAGATGGAGAGAGTCAGACTGAGAGAGTGAGGGAAGAAGTAAAGACAAGGAACATTAAGAAGAAAGAGTACAGGCCAGTTCTCTTATTGAACACCCACACACTCACAGTTTAACAGCATACATCAACCTGCTCCTCCCCTGTAAAGAAGAAAAGACAACCAAGAAGCTGAGTTGTTTGTATGTATGCCTTATTTCTTCTTCTTCAGTGGTATTTCAGAATTCTGGAAAATCGCTTGGTACTTGGAAGTTTGTTGATATGAACATTTTCATATTCAAAGCTGCACTTTTCAATATGCATTATGTTTACAATGGGTAAAATGAAAGGTTGCAGTGAGCAAACCCCCAAGCTCTGCAGTGCCCTGAGCTCTGGAGCATTTGTTGTCTATATTGGATCATTGTTTTGGTTGTCCAGCTCACATACTGTTAATTTTATTTTTTGCTACAGTAATACATTAAAAATAACAACTTTATGAGGTGACCTTGGTGCTAATGATAAACAGGTGATAATTTGCTTTAGACCACCTTGCACCTGCATTTTAGCAAATATCTGACCAGTTTCACAACGTGAAGAATTGACAGAGGGTGAAGAAAGACTTTCAGACTTTATTTCACAGCAGTCAAACAGCAACTGCTATTTGTTCTCCCACACACTGCTGGGGTTAGAAGTAGTTGTTCAATAAATCTGATATAAACAAAATTAGTTTAGTTTTCCATAAAATGGGCTTGTTATTGTGTAACAAGCTGGTTATTCAGAATTTTATTTATATATTTCCGGTTTCATTGTCTCTAGTGTCATTATTTTGGTACAAGCTATCATATTATCGTTTATTAAAATATTAATTATAATTATGGGTAATATAATGATTAAATATAATGCATCAAATATCTGAGCATCAGTATTGGTAATCAAAAATTCTTGAACCCTTGTGTACATTTTGTGTGGGCTGCTAATTCAGTGAATCATCAGTCTCCGTGCTGCTGCACAGATCTCCAGCAGATCCTCCAAATGGCTGCCTTCATCTGTCTGGACAGGAAATTGAGCAGCCCCAGGACTGTTATTCTCTGTGGTGCTGGTGCTTTGGAGGCAAACACAAATGACCTGGATGACAACTCTCTGTCTGACAGGAGAGGGGTGAGGGATTGGAGTCTGAATGAGCGAATAGTTATCAGATGGTTATTATAATATTGTTTCTAACTGTGTTTAATTAAAGCTTTTGTTTAGAGCGTTACTTTGATCTGAGAGAAAGAAAGAGAGTATACAATGAAAGTAGTAAAAAAAATGAGTCATCCACTCAGGGTTTTTACAGACGAAGGGACAAAACAGAGCAATAATCATGAGGGGCAGATGTCCCAAAATTATGATTTGCAGGGAAACACATTTTCCTTCATATTTTCCTCCCTCCACAGTGGAGATAAATTAAGCTAAAGAGAAAAGAAAGTTAGAGAAAAAATTAATTGCCTTTCAAAACGGCCCATTTGAGAGTTTTCTGGTCATTGTTAAAGGAAAACAAGGAGGACTGTAAGTAGGAAACAGGAAACGAACAGCTGTCTCCCATGTTAAAGTCCAATGTTTTGTTGACCCATCCATGGACCCCAACCGCCGCTCTACGTGGACTACGTGTCGCTCTGTAATAACATCACATAACTACGACGGCATATTTTACTGCATATGTTTTTACTGTGTGCTGTATGTTCAAAAATGGATTTCCCTCTGGGAAAATAAAGGTAATCAATAAACCAATCAAGTCATCCACCATACTACTGGTAGTAGTCTGTTTGGAATCACAGTGATAAAATGGATCCCAA
Source organism: Nannoperca australis (assembly GCA_036023655.1). Classification (NCBI taxonomy): domain Eukaryota; kingdom Metazoa; phylum Chordata; class Actinopteri; order Centrarchiformes; family Percichthyidae; genus Nannoperca; species Nannoperca australis. The sequence goes on along the minus strand of JAVQJD010059544.1, from coordinate 10,465 downwards.
CGGTGAGACAGCAGCATAATCCATTTCTCTGCTCTCCATTTGTATGATGCACAGTTAACGTTTCTGTTTAGATGTGATCTCTTTATACAGGAGAAATAGCACTATTGAAAATGTGTGATCCGACTGAGGTCTGGGGATTATCCCGAGTAAACAGGGCGTTGTTTTTGTTTTTTTAAAGAAACGTTGCTTTTGAGTTCTCCACACAAGTGTCAAAAGAGGAACTATCAGCACGGTTAGATTCCACCAGGGCTATGAGGATAGAAAGAATTTACTTTAGGTAACATGATCCTTTAAAGCCACCTTTGAAGTCTACTATGGAGAATTGTTTGGTACAACTACTTGGATGGAGAATCACTTTAACACTGTGAGTGTACAGGTAAAGGATGGATTGCAGTAGTGACAGCACCCCATACAACTTTTGCACCTTCCAAGTATATCTCAGGAAACACACTTATAAGACTTTAAAACATTTTTTAAAAACCCTGAAAATCCCCTGCCATTGTTCCTACAATCCACACACCACCAAACCAACGTGTTGACCGCAGTAACCTGACAATTTCCTGTATTTGAAGACCAGTCTAATCCATCTCCACCACCTTGCCCCAAAGGAATTTACTGACTACAGTGACCTCTGCAAACAAGATGAGCTCTGACCCTCTAAATCTTCACTTCCCGAACAGTTTAGGAGTAACTAAAAGTTCTCTTTCAACCACCCAACAGGATCCCCAGCTGAATTCAGCATGGCTCCATCCGTAATGAGAACAGGCAGTCCTACCTTCACCTCCTCAATCACAGAAGAGATTTGTAGTTTCACAGTAAACATTTCAGAGAGTGATACTGTATCATTTACTCCCACACACTATTCACACACACCTGACATACACACACACACACACACACACACACACACACACACACACACACAGACAGACAGACAGTCAGCAAGCAAGAATGGATCTCCACATCAAGAGCAACCTTTTATGAAACATCTTTTAGCACAGCAGCTCTAGACATTTCTCTGTTTGACTGTCTGTCTTTCTATCTTCAGTGACCTTTTTAGGAAAAGGCTTATTTTTGATAAAGCCCAGTTATGGCTACTATTTGACAACAACTATTACATAACTGCAATGCTTCAAGAGAAGTGTCAACATGCAATATATCCTGTAGAGGCAATAAAGCAGTCTAGGGAGGTTTCCCGATGTCAGTAAGACATCTGACAGACATCTTATGAGTCACAGGGCATCCATGTACACAGAATAACTGATGTCCTGGAAAGTTTTTAAAAGTATATGAAGGGTTAGGGTTAGCACGCAACTTGATAGGTTGGACGCCTGTCCTTTGTGTCTATCTAAATATATACATATATAAATATATATATATATATCTAAATGAATGTCATATATTAAGCTAATTCTGTCACATTTAACACTGATTACTTAAACATATTATTGAGCAGTTAAAATGGATAATTGCCCTTTCCCATCCAATTTTGTTAATCAAAATTGTTATTTTAACTGGTGTTGACTACCTGGTGAAAATAATGGAGCATTTAGCAGTTTTCAGAGACAAAAGCAGTGCTAGAAGAAGAGTGAATACTGGACTTACATTCGTCAGGTGGTCAAAAAATTACTTCAAATGAATTCTAATGTTGTTCGTGTCCGCTGAATGTGTAATTGAGCAATTGTTTGCTAACTCGAATGAATTCAAATTTATAACTAATCTTGTAAAAGCTCCACAGAAAAATCCACAAAACAGACATCACTTTGGCCTATTTCAAATGATGCTTAATTCCAATTTATATTCAACCGTTTGAAATTATTCAACAACTATGGACAATTACAACGTCTACAACTGTGAACTGTGACTGACTGAAGTCTGTACAAATAATATTCAAAGTGATGCTCTTCTTCTGCAATACAAAACAACAAAGACAGCAAATGGGGATTTTAAAACCACTTCACCTTCAGTTGCACAAAGTAGTAATATCTGAGGGTTAAAACCAATTCTTTAGTCAGTCAGCATTTTTGATCTTTTTTTAAATGGCTTTAATTCAATTCAATTAAATTTTATTAATATAGTGCCATGTCATAACAAAGTTATCTTAGGGCACTCTTGTGCATGGAGCAGGTTGAGACCAACTCCCACACAGGCACTTTACAGGTTGTAATGCATACATTTCCTATAATATGGAGCGACGCCTGCGAGCCAGTTCAGGCAGTCAACTCGAGCTGCACTGCTACATGCGACATACCTGACTCTCCATAGCCTCCTACCAAACACATTACCTCAATTTGGCGGTGTATTTCAAACAGAAAAATGTCCCATCTCTCCCTCTGCCTGTTAATGTCACTGCTGTCCTGCATCAGTATTGCTACCTGTTCTTTCAGCCCCACCACCACCCCTGAATCCACCTGCTTGCACCGGCTATGAGGGTTTAAGATATTTGCTCATCACATGATGTCGGAGCCCAGACACCAAACTCGAACTATGTTCTGATGATAATATATAATCCAAGTTGAGTTTTTTGACTGAAATATTAAGTGTAAGTGCATAATGAAGTTGAAGTATCACTTGCTGGAAGGAATTCAAGATTCAGTCAAAGCTCAAGGACTGAAAATAGTGTCAGTTCAAGTGGAAAGCCTGAAATAAATGAGACTGAAAGATGTCAGTTAAAGTGTCGTCTGTAGTGGAAGCACTGAAAGCAGATGAAGTAAACTGTATAAGAACAGTGGAAGTTGTGCGAGCTGGAAGAGCTAAAGATGTGTTGTTGTTGTTACAAGGCGAAGACCTGAGACCTGAAAAGGTTTGAAGTGTCAGTCAAAGTGTAAGCACTGGAAAGAGATGAAAAGAAATAGATCAATGCAGTTGAAACGTCAGCTGACGTGTAAGTGGTGGGAGCAGTTTAATTGACATTTGAAAAGAAGGGAATGAAAGCAGTTGAAATTTCAGTTGACATGTTACAACTGAAATCAGTTGAACTGCCTTTTAGAGTGTATGAGATAAATGCAGCTGAAATGTCAGTTACTTCGAAGTGGAAGAAAACAGTGTGTGACACAAATTGCTTTGCAGCGTTGTTTTTGTTCTAAATGTTTCCTAATATATTTTGATGGAAAATTCGACTGCTGTGACATGTAAGTGAATTAACAGATATTATGTAGAATTATAAATCTCTGATAGAAACAATATGTTGTGTTGAGAAACAATACATTTGTGTGCTTTTCTCCATGAAACACTTTTAAGAGTGTGAAGACATCTAGCATTGAGTGTGTGTGTGTGTGTGTGTGTGTGTGTGTGTGTGTGTTTGTCTTGTGCCTCCCATGAGTGTCACAGTCAGTCCAATGACATTACATGTTAGTCGCTCCTCGGGAGGGCATTCATCCAGCAAAGCACCATCTTTGGTCTCCATGGATACCAGCTGTGCACCTGAGCAAAGTGGATTTCGTTGTTGGAGTTTAGAGTGAGAAGAGAGCCTGGAGACGATACATCAGCAGGTGCAGAGATCAGCACACACACACACTTTCCTAATCCAACTTTCCCTCACTGTCCCTCTCTCTCTCTCTCTCTCTCTCTCTCTCTCTCTCTCTCTCTCTCTCTCTCTCTGTCTCTCTCTGTCTCTCTCTCCAGTGACTCAGTATAATTGCAGTCATTTTTCTCTCTCAGCAATCGAACTCTTTGTATGGGGATCAGCATGATGACACAAAAAGTACCGGATCTCAGTTCTCATTCTCTTGTGCCAAGGGAGCTAATTGAATTCACAATCCTGTCAACACACCTCAGATAATCCAGTTGTCTTTCCACAATAAATTTTCTTCCACCCAAATTTATGTATATATATATATATATATATATATGTGTGTGTGTGTGAGTTCTGGTAGTAGTTCTGTAGACATAAAATAAAAAGACAAAGCAGCTAATGAAGAGAGATATCAAGTATTTCAACTGATGCGTGACAAGGGAGAGGAAACAGATGTGTGTACATATTCTGACAGCCAAGAAATAACTTTTTTGTTGGTCTGATATTTGATATCAGGAAACTGATCGATTGATCAATCTTAAATGTCAGGTTGTCTTTTTGTTGCTTTTGTTAGTGTTAAAATGGGCGTTAGCTTTAAGTATTTTTTTTAGTTGACTGTAGTTGTTAGCTAAATTATTTCCTGACTGGTCCAAATATCCTTAGGAGAAAGATTAGAGAAACAGAAAGAGAAGAGCAATCCGTGGAAAGGTTATAACACATCATGCAGTTTTGGCTTGCTATGTGTCTATTTAAAATCAGTGTTTGAAGTTAGATTTTCAGTGACTTTGATATAGACTTCATTGATCTGGATATATCTGCAGGCTGCAAATACACTCAGCTAACTGACAAGGCAGTTATCCAGTCGTGACGCACATCCGAGCTCAGACATCCTGTGCAACTCTCTCTTGAACTATGACACTCTGAATTCACGTTTTCACTTTTTTAGCCACGCTACCAACGAGGCTCTATGGAAGGCAGTGTCAGCTGGTCGATTTTGGTTGGTTCACCGCTTTGGTTCAGACTGAAAAATCTCAATACTACTGGGAGGATTGCCATAACATGAACTTTGCTGACTTTTCCTTCTTAGCAGCAACATTAAAGTGACATTTGTCCATTTGACATTTGTCAAGCGCCATTATCAGATCAAAATTTCAATTTGCTGCTACACTTAGGTGTATGACCAAATACCTGCAAAACTAATTGCATTGTCATCAGTCTTGGTTGTACTTTGGGTTTAGTGTTAATTAATAATTGTTAGCATGCTAACACACCTGCTAAACATCAGCATCCAAAACTTTGCCCACCAGCATGATTTAGTTTGTTTTACTTTAATCTGCTAACTGTTGCTGGGGCACTTGAGGGCAGCAGAAACAAGCTGCAAAGACAACCTTGACATATTATCATCTTGTCAATTGATTTTGAGATCATGATAGCAGACAGTTATGTATACATCCAACAGATACAGAGTACCATTATCACTTATTTTGAGTCGTGATCCTGGTGACCTGACTAAATCAACAGCAAGTTGGTTCGCCACTATGAGCGATCATTGCACATTGCCTTTTGTTCCACAAGTAATTATTGATTATAGCCACTTTAAGAGAACAAATCATCTCTTGTTCATTGTAGCTTAACAGAATAAATCTACCCTTCTAGATACCGCCAGAACCAATGATCTATCTTGCTCCTATATCCTAACTTTTACAATTGGAAAATAAAGAGTGCCTGCAATAATTCAGGGTAATTAGAGGGGTTATGAATAGCAGAATGTTTTATGGTCTCATGTGAGTAGCTACATGTCATGTTGAAACATCCCAGAGTATTACAGTGAAGCCTGCCAACTCCTTTAATGTGGAAATTACTGGCATAAAGAGTGCGAATGAAGGCAACGGAGATGGACTTACACTGAAAGCACACACTTGAAAAAGCAAATGTTCAATGTTAGTGAAATATCACTTTGATGTGTTTTTATAATCACTGTTGTAATGCACAAACACACACAGCTACACACACACACACACACACACACACACACAAAACACATTTTTTCATTCACTCATGCAAATCTGACCTATGAGTCATTCCGGCTGTACTTCCAGATACCCCCCCATCACCCACCCCACCCCCCAACCCACTGGATGTCACAGATGGATGCTGCAGACAGCCACAGTCTTAATGCTGTTTCCTGTCTCTCTGGGCACTTAGCAACCGCTAGGCTCAGGCCGAGTTTAACCGGCAATTAAAGGGGCAATTCGTCATCACTCACCATCACGGAGAAGGTGCAGGGCTGGATAAACCAAAACAAAAGCTTTGAAAAATTACCCAGAAACAATGAATGTGACTGAATGTGGGACTCAATCAAACCTCCAGCCTGAAACAAGGGACTAATGTGTGAAATCAGCTGCAAAAGTGTTTGATTGTGATTAAAACCAGTAGACCCTTTGTTCAGAATGACTCATGGCTTTACGGGAATTTGAAATTGGTCAGTCTGTCTTCCGAATTGATCTTCTGCGGTCAGATTATTTCTCTCCACAAGTTGAAAAGAAAAAGGCATCTTTCCCCATGCCGGTGGGCCATTCACTTACAGATATATCAGCTTGGTGTGAGCTCTGGAAGATTTAAAATGTCAAAATTAAAACAAAAATGCATTGCCCTTCAGGCAAATCTAGCTATTTACCTTGCAGACATCCATTTCCATTAGCTTATCCTCCACCAGTTAGTGTTTACTGTAAGCTAACACTAGCTTATTAGTGCTAAATTGTGCCAAGAATATCCAATAAGCGTCTGGGCTGGTATCCTCCGGCTTGCTAGCCAACAGGAAACTAATATAATGTAAAAGGCTCTGTCATGGCTTTTTAGGAATTTATAATGTATTTATTATGAAAAATACTTTGAAAATGCTGTCATGTGGTAAAGGTCCCTGGAGACACTTTGGTTAGTGACATTAATCTCCTGTTGAATCTATAAACTAAAATACACATTGAACAACATTTAAATGCATAAAATGTCTTTACGTCATCTAAGTCAAACTACAGTATATTACCAGCTTCTAATGAGCCTGAACATCTGAACACTTAAGCAGTGTTATAACTGTCGAGTTGATGTTATTTCCATCTGACAGCCGAGTGTGGCGTTTCAGACACTAAGCTCTAAACAGGAAGTGTCACAGCAGTGAATCTAATATGTTATGGCAGGTTTTTGGTCCTATCCAAGTCTAGATGGAAGACTGTAACACTGGCAAGCTTCGAGGTGTGTTTGTGAGGGTGGAAGCTGTTGAAGACAGATCCAGCAAACATTTAGACTTTTTCATAGATGATTATTTGGGGCATTTTTCCATGGTGATTGTAGCTTGTTGGCGAATTATGTTATTATTTAATATTGTACGGCAGTCCTCTTATTTTGTCCACTCTGAGTAGGGAGGGGGGAAAAACTAGGTACCTAAAAATGTGTATACAGTGAAGAGCACTTGACTACCATAGTGACATTAAAAAGCATTTGTTGAAATATTTGTTCCAGGGATGTTTTCCATTCATCCATGAGCTACTCCCACTTATCTTTTGCAGAGTTGTATTGAGTTGAAGCCAGCTGACATTGGCCAGGCTTCCAGTCTATCACAGAGCTCCAGGGATACTTTATTGGATAGTATTATATTGTACATGTACATTACATTTTTCTTTGTTGGGGGAGGGGGCCAATTATGTGTTTATTGGAGAGTTAATACTAGAGATATGACAGGAAATGAGGACAGAGTGAGTCCAGTCAGGGACTTTTGTTATGATTGATAATGAACGGTCACTAGAGCTCCCTGAAACACTTCTGTGCCCAATATAATGCGGTAAAGACAGTGCAGTCCTTGGAGTTGATGCTGAACTTGACATCAAACTTCCTGACACCCATCAACAGCTTGCTGGAGAACAGCAGAAGTGAAAGCTTACAGCCCTACCAACATCCAAATATCACAGACGGTTCTGTCATTCTCAGAGAACTCTGACTGACAAACCTGTGATCTTTCTGGTGCTGCAGCAAGATATTGCACAGCAATTGTTGACCACTTTATGTGCCCACAGGGTGTTGAAGGCTCCGGAGAAGCCAGGAAAAAAGCACCAGCAAAGGTGAAAATACTGACAAAAGATATTTGCAACTTGTATCTGGGAAAATACAGCTGCCAGCCTGAGGTGTAAGCAGCAATAGCTATGCTTACTGGAAGTGGCATTTGACCTGAAAGAGGTGAGTGCTGTTATTGTGACCTGACTGAAGCTTTTATTTGTTCCTTTGGCATGAGCAGGGAGTCAAGGGTTTACTGGGTTTGCAGGAAAACAGTTGGTTGTTCATCCCTGAGTTTCAATGGACATCCACCCATTCAAAGTCAACTTAATTTATAGAGTGAAATTTAGTGTTCCACTACAACCCTCCACCGACTCTGCGGTACCTGCAGATGAGTAAATTAGTAAGTTTTGTAAAAGTATGTGGAACCAGAGGCTGCGGTAGTCTGTGTTCTCATTAGGCCTTTGGTAATCAGACACAGAGGTCAGCACTGAGCAGTCTTATCCTTAATGCCTCAAACACTGTTCAGAAATTGCTAAAGGTCATTTTGAATTAACCTCATTTAGTTCTGCATATATTTATGTATGATAGCTTGACTTGACTATAAATCAGTTTTCATTCTTTCTTTATTGGTAGGCTACAAGGTAATCTGCACAACAGAAAGTGGAAGCAAGGGGTTAGGACCTGATTCACTGTATTCTGACCTGAGAAAGGAAATAGCTGATAATAAATGATTCAAGACATCTGTGCAGTGGGAGCTCTGGGATGGAGTAGAGAATCAATAACCAAAAGCAACAGATACCAGACACGAAATAAATGTATAAATGGAACGAAAAAGGAGGGTTGTAGAAGCTGCAGGTTAAAAAGTGCAACAAAACTGAAATGGAAAGGTTGAAAGAATTCAGCTGTAGTATAATGGAGATTCAAGTTATGATTGTAGCTACTGCTTCTATTGTCTCAGACACTTTGGACAGGGAATCTGTAGCAGAAAGTGCTGTTAGCTGATTTTTTGCATGTTGGCCAGTGTGCTCTGTGGTAACATGCTCCCCAGTCTTTCCCCCCACCATTTACTCCCCACAAGTTCAGATGTTCCTCCATGCTTGATGCACATTTTAATTTGTCCCTTTGCTCAAAAGCAGATGGTTCATAGTAAGATAGCGATGGATCAGACTCTTCTTTGTGAATTCCTTGTCTTTTTTTTGTCATGAAAAAGGTGTTGAACTGGGATATTTTTTGACCACGAGTAAACCAAGGAAGTGTCCCTATTGTTTACTATATAAAAACTTGGAACAAAATTTAAATAGGAAAGATCTAAATACAAAATAGCATTTCAATGTTAAGGGAAACTCAATTTCTGGTCTCCTTCACAAAAATTTGAGCAAGAGAAAACAAAAAGGTCAAATGGAAAGGACAGGGAGAACAAACTGAAACAAAAAAGATGACAGAGCAATAAATATAGCTGCTGACCTGACACACTGACAAGTAACTCAGCCAAATCGGCCCTGTTTGATAGAACTCCACATTTCTGATGTGGAGCTTTTGCTTTGAAAATATCAAGTTTGTACCCTTCTAGCTCATTACACTTGTCCACAATCAGTATAATGGTTGCAACTTTACATGGTGGTTAGAGCAGGTGTGGATATGATCACCGACATCATGATATTATTCATCCTCTACGGACCTTGAATATCTGTTTCATTCCGTTTCATTAACCTCATGGTTGAGCTAGCTTATCCTCTGAAGTTCATGAATGTTTATGCAAAATCACAGTATTTACAGCTGATCAAAAGTAGTCAACCGACAGACAGACAGACAGACAGACAGACAGACAGACAGACAAACTGAAAACATATGCCATCCCCAGAGTCCCACAGCCAGCGTGGCTGAAAATCCATTTGATGATGCATTTGTTGTGATGTTCCTCTTTCACAGGAGGTCCCAGCATTCAGATAGTGAAACACTAGCTCATACATTATTCTTTTGACATCTGAATTGTGCTGCCGCATAAAAGCTGACCTTGGATTATGATGCAAACATCAAATCCTGTACATGCTTTGTACATGCTTTGTAGCTCATCTAAAGCACCTGTTTATGTCACAGTTTCACTGATTTGTGTCACAGTTTTGCAGATGTTTTTCCCGTGGCACAAAGTATATTGTGGGTTCCCCTGGTGTCGATCTAATTGACACCCACTGTGGCCCTGGGGCAGAGGGTGAATTCCCTGCAAGTAGATCAGGAAGCCAGGGAGCTCAAACTGGGGATTTGGCTTTATCCCTGCAGATACACTAAACACTATCAAATCCTCTGTGATGCAAGGGCTCACCCTCTTCTCTCTGTCTCACCATATTCTTCTCTATAAGCATTAAATAGTATTGCAATATGGTTTATTTCAGAAACCACTGTCCCATTTAGCCCCCTGTTCCTTTATAAGTATCCCCACTGTCTTCGGGTGTGTGTGTCGCAGCAGAAAGAGGCTGGTTCTCAGAGATGCCTGTGGGGTAGCAGCGGAGGGAGGGGCAGGTTTATTTCTGTCTTTCAGGAGGAGGTAAACAACAAATATTCCCTTTCTTGCCAACAACACATCATCTGCTCTGTGACTTTAAGATGGAGGATTGAAGTAGAGGGAGCAACACCAAAGTTTAGGATCACAAAAAGGCAACATGAGGCTGTACTGTATTTCATAAGCAAGCAAGTGTGGATGTTGTTTTAATATTGCGCATAAATTCAGTGAACCTAATAGTGTAACTTGGCAGCAATAATATGAGAATAGATGCTAATACTTTAAGATGCAGAGCTCTATAAACCCAGAAGGCAAAGATAATGTCCACCCCTCTTTATAATCCCTTCAGACAACTTATTTTCTTATCTGTTGTTTTAATCTGTCCTCTTTTTCTGGGTCTCATCAGC
>JAVQJD010059536.1:0-10860 GCA_036023655.1 Nannoperca australis | reverse complement strand
GTGTGTGTGTGTGTGTGTGTGTGTGGGGGGGGGGGTTATGGTTGTCTTTGTGTGTGGGGAAATGTGTGTGTGAGCGTTTTGATGGAGGCCTATTTTCCCTCAGAGTCCACTCTTCCTCTAAGTGGGGAAATCAATGCAAATAAGGGAAGCGGGGAGGACAGGAGTATTGAAAAGAATGACAAAAAAAGGCTGAAAAAATGAAAAACAAACAAAGGCCTGGATTTAAGAAAAGAAAAAAAGGGAGAGAGAAGAAGCGAGGGGGAAAAATGGGATGAGAATGCCCATTAAGGTGGGAAATTGGAGCCCTTTGCTGTTAAGCATTCTGCGTGTGCCCATATTTCCCTGATGGTGGTGCGAGATTCGTTGGGCCCCGAGTTATCCAGATGAGACCGACAAGAATTAAAACGCCATATGTTCAGGACGGCACCTCGACGCAAATCAAACGCTCCTGTAATTTCTCTCAATACAAAAGAGGCCCCTAACATTAGGCTCTCTCCGCTTTGCTGGTTTGTTTATTTCCACCCTCTTTTTGTCATGTTGACGTCGTGATTTATTTCAACTTAGTGTTGGCTTCTGCTGCTCTATAGGTTTGGTGTAAGTACGTGTGTAGACAGCATGTTAGGTTGTAGGTGATTAACATCAGTGTAGGAATCTCACTGTGGCCCAATGACCTTTTCATAATGACTTTTCCTTATTAGAAAGCTCCAATAGCCTGAACCGTTTCTTCTTTTGACTAAAGGGAAAACGGTTACTTATACAGCTTATTGTTTGTGATTATCATTTCTTATCTTTAGCTTACCTATATTTTATTAAATTAATATAACAAGATAAGTACATTTTAGACCCATCTTTAACATTCCTTGATATTGCCTGCCTGAAATAGTTTGACCTCCCTTATTTATTCTGCCTAGTTATGGTCTCAGTATGATTCAAATTAGCTACTTCTGACCTTTACATGTTGTATGTGTTCTTGATGGCCACACTCAAAGGCGTGACGAAACATCTGTGGGACAAAACAGGATGAATTACTCAACTGGCATATTAAGACATAAGCTGGGGTTACATGGACAATATTTCTTTAACTTGACTGAAATCATTTTGCTTAGCGATTCCCAATTTAAATGTTTATGTGGACGCTCAATAAAGTGATCCGATAAGAAGTGCGTTTACATGCCCAAAGCATTTCATCAGAATAGAACTGTTGTGACATACACACAGTGTATGCAAGCATCAAATCTTCCAGGTATATAACAAAAAAAGAAAAAAGGACGACTGATCACGTGAACAGGATCCAAATGCACGACTCGAGACAAACATGTCAAAATCAAGTCTTTACTGATGAAAAGTTCAACTTCAAACAAAAAAAAAAAACACTCCAGTGAGAGAAAAATCTAAATCATAACTGACCTGGACATGAGCACAAGGTTCGGTTTGTTGTTATTTCTGAGAATTTTGTGTGTGTGGAAGTTGGTCTCAACCGGCTCCATGTGATTGAGTGCCCTGAGATAACTTTGTCATGATATGGCGCTATATAAATAAAATTGAATTGAATTGAAAACCCTGGCAAAAGACAAAGGTGGTGGGAAACAGGTGGAGACAATCAGGCTTAAAGGAAACCCACGAGGGCAGGAAGTGTCATGAATGTCAAAATAAAACAGGAAATGACAAGTCAACATTAGCACAAGATAACTAAATGAATTAACATAAACATATAACACTTCATTCATCTTTTTTTTAAACGCTTTTATGAACACCTATTGAGGCGTTCAACGGTCCTTAAATATTTTGAGATGCATCAGCTACGGAGCAGTGTAGTTTTGCTGCCGCCATGTTTCTGTCCCTCTTGGAAACATCCAGAAGAATATTTTTAATCCAACCAGAGAGAAACAGTTGGATCAAGAGTTTACTTGGTTATTAGGCACTAATATTTTCAAATATTTTCCTCTCAACCTGATTGAAAATTTCTTCCAATCCGGCCGGACCGGGTGACTCTCTTCTGATTGAGGTGGTTACACAAGGCATTTTATTCTGACTGGGCTGTTATTGAAACGCAGCTACTCAAGGTGTTGCACATGATGGTACATTTAAAACGACGGCAGCAGGTGTGAAGAATGAAAAAAGCGATCTTGAGAAAGAAACCGTCTTTCTTCCCTCCACACACAGCCAATCTCTGTGTAAGGACGGCATGGTTGTCTGTATCAGAAAGTTAGAAACACAGGTGGATGCGGCCCTGGGGAGGGGGTTTAAAACATTGTGAGACTATTCAACAACTTTGTTTGAAGCATACTTGGTCCTTCAAAGTTCTCCAAAATCAGTATTCCAGAAATTCCAATGTTTGTGTGTCTGCCCTACTTTATTACAAACAGTTGTTCTTGTGTTACTTGAATAAGTTTGAAGCCTCTGTCTAAAGGATAAAAGATAATGCGAGTCGTCATGATATGCAGGCAGGTTTGATGCAAGTGGCCCAAACTGTTTAAGGTATGAACAGTGGTTTTGACTTGCATGTCTTATCCGGCTTTACTTTATGGGTCCATCATTTTCTAATAATAGTTTCCTGAATAGAACTAAGTAATTTAGAACTAATAGCAATTATTTGATTTAGTTAATTGAAAGAGTTCTGTGAAAACTGTCCCCATTTTATGATTAGTAGGTGAGGCAGTTACCAGAAACCAGGTTCCTCAAGTTTTTTCTTAAGCGTTTATGTTCTAATGTCGCTGGAATTTTCTTTTCCACTTTTAAGCAAGGTTATGGCTTTTACTGAACAGCTGTCCATTTGCAGTGAATGCTAAAACACAGTAATGTTCTGCCACAGTTCAGTATTGTCAGTTACACAGCAATGTCTATCGAAGGTTGGCTAACATCAGCCAACATTAGTCACTAAAGGAATGTAGCAGCAAACACCTAGTTAAACTCTGCCTTATACTGTATTGGTTATGAATACATCTTTTGTAACAGGGGGTATGTGGTTTTTCCCCACTTCACTTACACTGTGTCTTTATAAATAATAGCTGAGGGATGAAACTAGCACTGCGTCAGGCAAATTGTTCCTGCTATAAGGACAAAAACAGCTTTGCCAAAATGAGAACTGCATGAAATGAAGTTGCATCCATTTTGCTTTACTTCCCTCCTTCACTGGCACCTCAAAACTAAACAATTAATGTGTGTGTTTTCATGCTGGCATGTTGTGTTTTAAAGTTAACTCTGATAACTCTTCACCAGTTTGATCACAAGCTTTCTTTCCTAAACCCTCCCACCTCCATGCCCCTCTTCCCCCTCCTCCACTGTCCACCATCACCCCTTCCAGTAACGTCTTTATCTACCACTATCTTTTCCTGCCCCTTTCTCCACAGTCCCCATCGAGACGCCCGACTCGCACCAATAATTGTGTGTTTTCAACCTCTGCTGCCTTTGGCTAATTTAACCACAGATTGAAATGGAATGACCCCCCCGCCTCCCCCCCTACCACCCTACCACCCTACCACCGTGCCCCACTCCCTCCTTCACACACACATACGCACAGCGTCAGGAGTCTGAATGGACTGTGTTTCCTCGACAGACACAAGGCTGATTCCAAAGCTAATAGTCATTGTTTGAAGTGACACCGCTGCCCTGGCATTTGCTTAACCTTCTGTCTTATGCACAAGGCAGAGTCAATGCACAATCCCTGCTTAATTAATATCTTCCCTCTCTTTCCACTCTCCCACTCCTGCCTCCACCTCCTTTTCATCCCTGTAAGACCACAGAGAAAGAAGAGAGATGGATGGTGTAATTTCTACCTTTTTAGGACTAAAACAGATGTTTATGTAAATTGATCTTTTCTGTCTTTTACAGATCGACGACCAGCAGCGCTGGGTTGGTACATCCGCCAGGCATTTGTATACTTTTTATAAATATGTAACATTTTAATAGATAACAGCTTTTGCAGTTATAATCCTCAAGGTTTCCATATCTGCAAATCAGATTTTTAAAACCCTGGCACCTGGAATTCTGTAATTGCTTCTTTATTGAAGTAGTTTTCTATGTCTAATGGAAACGTATGGGATTCAAATTCACAAAGGATTTCCAATACAAGATACATTCACATACTGGACACCTCACAGAAGACAACCACTGGTGCCAAGCATTTGACCAGTTGTCATTTTAAACCTGATTGGCACATTTTTCATCAAATTCACTTTATAGTGTTAGAACAGACAGAATAACAGTGAAAAGAATCCAGGACTTTTATGTATGGCTTGGTTTTACACATAACAAATGGTACTTATATATTTACTTATATCGAGGTAGATACACAGATATTATTCATGTTTTGACAGTAGCAAGGCTCAGACTGCCATCAAAACAGTATGTATGTAAATATATAGATAGATATACAAGAAATAAATGATTTAAAATTGTGTAAAACTTATTTTTCATTAAAACACTGTCCTAGAACAAGTTTTTGAATAGTCCAACCTATTCTGAAAATAATAATAATTTTATATAATTTCAGATGGAAGTTGTTGTTACCACTAGTATCCACAGGTGTCGCAAAATCATCTAGGACTAAATTCTCAAGGATTATATCCTTTAAATCTGAACCTAACCTTGAAAGACTGAGAGAAAGGGGACGAAAAGGACAAAATTCAGTAGCACACGCTGAGTTTTAGGGACAAGTAAAAGGCATTTACCTTGGAGCAAAAGAAAAGGTTTCATGGAACCGGATGCATTTGCTCGACATTTTCATGCACACACATCGGCCAGTTCAGAAGGCCTGCATGTTAAATCCACTTCTTTTACAACCCCTTGTACTCGAGACTCCACACTCCTAAATAAGAATCAATGCCTAGTTAAGACTGAAGCCCTGCCAATAAGCCTGAGCATATAGCAGGAGGTAAACAATGCCTTGCCTGCTCCCTGTCTCCAACAAACACTCTGAATCCTAATCCCCCGGCTCTGAAGCTTTCTTCTGTCTTACTTAATTCTGTCCTATTCTTTTTTTATTCTCTTGTGATGTTTGATGAACGCTCCATCAGACCAAAGAGCAAATGTTATCTACTCAGCCAGTGGGAAAGGGTGCACAACAGTGACAACGTGTCTAATCAAAGAGGGGAACAGCTGACGTGGAACTGCATGGCAAACATATCACAAACACATTATATGCATTATTCCAACATTTCAATTCAATTACTCATTCACATACATTGTAGTATGAATGTGGTGTGATTGTATCAGGGGAAAGTTGTTTGCTATACTGTTGCCCGAGCAGGGTTTCAGCCCAGAGAGTGTATTGTGTATTTGATTATAGGGTTTATAATGTTGTTCTGATTAGAGTTTGACAGAAACAGGAACACACATCAATATTCATGCTTTTGAATTGAAGCTGCTGATAGCTAGTTAGAAAATAAATAGGCCTAATGTGAAATTTGAACTTTTGCATGCCTACTTTGTCATTCTAGAAACAACAAGAACTAAAAGTCTTTAGCTAGTTCCACTTAAATATTCTTGTAAAATAGTCAACTCTTTTTGATTGTGAGACCCTCGCAATGGATATACAGTAAGTCTGTCGAAATAAAGGCAGGAAGACACAAAGGTTTTAGCTGTGTACTTAACCTGCATGCTGACATGTTACTTTAAATAACAGACAAGAGAAAAAACGCAACAGCAACCTGTTCTTAAAGCAGGTTCTAGCAGGCTGTGAAGGTTCCCACGCAGCTCCACATAGAGTCACAGGCTGAAAAACAGGTGACAATAAAGGTTAAAGGGTCAACTTTTAAATTTGGGTTTTTTACAACATTTTCAAAACAGAAGGACTGTCTGAATAGGCTGCTGAGTGAAAATGGCACTATTTTATGTCAAAAACATAAAACTGCCTCTTGCTGTATTGTGTGTTGTACATTTAGACCGGACCCATGTGGACGGAGAGGTCAGTCGTGTGCTTTTTCCTACTGTGTGTCTGTGGTAGTCTCTCTCCCCTTCTGTCTCTCTCTTTCTTGGGGGGTGTCCAATGAAGTGGTCAGCAGTTGACAGGTGCTGCCATGGCTGACATGCCAAACACAGTGTGTGTGTGCGTGTACGTGTGTGTGTGTGTGTTTGTGTGTGTGTGTGTGTGTGTGTGTGAAAGAGAGAGAGAGAGAGAGAGAGAGAGAGAGAGAGAGAGAGACGCTGCTTGGGGGCACATCGGCCCTGTGCTGCAAAGCATGGCAGGAACAAAGCCACAGGGACACAGAGTCAATGACATCTCTCTCTCCTTCTCTCTCTCTCTCTCTCACTCTCACCTGCTTTCCTCCAGTCACTCTCTTAAAAAATGTCACCTCACCCTCTCTCACCCGAACATGAAAGAGAAAGGGGCTGAACTCACAGTTTTTTCTTGCAACAGATTGGGTTATTACAGATGTGTTTGTGTTGTAACCTAAGGAAGGAACAGTCTCATGCGAGGTGTGAGGACTGAGCTAACAGCTCACTGGGTGGGCCTGACACTCATGGCAATGGGGAACTCTCGAGGGGCCGCTAACATGTGTAGGATGAGGATCGTGTGACTGAAGGAGGCATGGCTAGGATACTTTTTGGTAGCTTTGTTAGGTTGTTTACGTCCCCTGTTAAACAAGCCTAGAGTCTTGAGTCTACAGCCAAGCCAGCTGCTCTGAGCTAAATGCTAACAAGTGCATGGCAAGACGCTCACAATGACAATGCTAACATGCTTGTGTTTAGCGAAAAATGTTTACCGCGGTCGCCATCAGTTTGGCGTGTTAGCATGTTAATGTATGTTAATCAGCACAAAACAATTCATTCATGGTGGAGCATGAAGAGTCAAACATGTCGACCTGCTGGTAGCACTAGATTAAACAACGTAGGGATCCTAAAAGATTGTTGGGATTCACACTCTGGACTGAAGACCTTGTGCCAAAATGTCACGCCAGTCCATCCAATCGTTGTCACGATATCTCAGTCTGAACCAAAGTGCTGGGTTGACCATCATTGGAGCCATATTGGATTAAAAAAGGTAATCATTGGAAAAGCAGAGAAATTGTCCTTGAAATCAAATATTTGTTAAAACACAATATTTCAACTCAATCTGAAAAGAACAGATGCATAGCAGAACAGGTAAATGTAATAGCTACAGTCAATAGACATGTGTCAGGTATTTCACCCAACAAATTAAAACCAAGCCTGCATAGAACAACAGCCGACCCTAGGGACCAAGCAATCAATCGTGCATAGAAAAACAGCACCAGAGCAGGAGGGGGAAAAAATGAAGACCCATTCAGGTGGATTAGCAGTAAGATGCATGAATCTATAGAATCTATAGATCTATGTAACATTACAACAAAGGCCTGTAACTGGCTCCATGTCCACCAGGACTTCAGGCTGGTTGTCTCCAGCGTCACACCTTAGATTCCAGCCCCGGTCAGAGGTTTGCAAGTTTATTAGTTTATGAATTAACAGGTTGAGTAAAAAAAGACTTGTTACTGTTAGAGCCACATACACACATATCACTGTAAAGTTGTATCAACACCAGTGTTCATGTGGACAAACCACAAACCAGTTTCTGTTCATTGGTCTGAGGGAGACAGCAGAGCTGTATTTGTAGGTGTTGATTAATCACTTATTTATTATGCTGATAATGAATCATTATTATTGTTTAGGTAAGGATATGTGTATAGCTTTATTCTGTTTGTTTGGTTGTTATAATTTATTTTTTCAGATATTAAAAGTCCCTTCAGTACTTAAGTTTTCATTTCCATACTACAGATCTGCTTTCACTTGATTTTCAGAATTTGCTTTTGTGTTCACCAGGAAAACTCTTCCACCAAGCTCACGCAGCCCTCCATTTCTCTCCTCATGTTTCCAGCTCCACCTTGGATGAGGTTTGACTGGTTGTAGTAGTGGATCCTCAACAGGCTTGACCAAGGGAATGTGTGTGTGTGTGTGTGTGCATGTGTGTGAGCGGGTCCTCCCCATGTTGGTATCTAAATTAAATTGTCTTTATCTCCTCCAGAAAAAAGAATGGGAGAGGGAGGATGGGGAGTGGGTGTGAAAATTAATTTGTTAGATCAAAAAATATTTAATTTTGCTGCACATCAAACAAACTTTGTCTTCAGACAGGGTGTACTGAGGCGGGGCCCCCCTTTTTTCTTTTTCTTCTTCCTCTTCTTTTTCTTCATCTGCTTCCTCTTTTTTCTTTAATTAAAAAAGCATTCTATTATTACGGCAGATGAAAAGGAAACATCTATTCAAACAGTACAGTCGTACCGGACTACCACTAATCTTTTGGTAATTATTTTTTAATTGAATCTTTTGAGCACAAAAGCCCTAAGCAGATGCTTGCATTACTGCGGTCCCACATCGCGCACCACGCTATGTATACGAGATGATGCCTGCCTTGCCACGAGCAAATGGCAGGACAACACAGGAAGCAAAGAGGGAAAAAGAAGGGATGGAATCGGCTGGAAGTAAGTCTGCAGAGATGGAAAGTTATCTCTTTAGCTAACTCTTCAGCAGCTCTTTAGACGTCTGAACATGCAGTGTGTTTGCACGTACACACACGTACCAATCGTTTCTGCTGATACACACACTTCCGTGCAAACAGAGGGTCAAGCAGCTTGAGTCTAAACTGTGCCTTCTTACCTCCACCAATTCTCCACTCAATCCCTCTTTCGTCTGGACGCCTCCAAACTTCTCCAGCATCTGCAGAGTGCTGATTACAAGCACATAATGATCAGTCTTAAGGGAATGGAAGGGGGGGGGTGCTTTACTTAAAGAAAGCTCTAAAAGGTGAACCCTGCCTAAACTTTCCAGCATTTTACCTCCCAGAAAGGACCTTAAAACACCTTATTACCACAGAGCTCCCCCATTTCACTGACATTTGATATGCTTCCACGTCTGAGTGAGGGATCCTGGGTGATGTGTGTGTGTAAAGTTCTCCCTCCGAGATGCCTCAGAAGTGCTTAAAAGACATGTAGAGGGAGATGCAAAGAGGGGCTTAAGGAGCAGGCAAATAGGAGCGGCTCGGAGAAAGAGACATCTTTAGCTTGGCTGTATGCGACGGCATATTGGCTCTTAATCATGTCGAGTACCCGTCAGAGCTCGCCAAAGCTGGTTAAATCACATTACGCATACATTGTGCATGTATGTGTGAGTGCAAAGGAGTGCGTGACCATGCTCTAGTGTGCGTGTGTGTGTGTCTGCATAAAGGAATGTGCAGGACAGGAGTAAGCGTGTGAAGGTGTTAGCCCAAACTGTACATCAGCTTGGTTCTGTCACGATGACTGAAGCTTTTCTGGCCCGTATTTATCAAACATCTCAGAGGAAGAAATCACTCCTAACTGGGAGAAAAAGAGTTACACAGCCCTACTTTTATGCATAGTGGTAAAAGCATATTATCAACTGAATAAACATCGGAAACTACTTGTATATTTGCTGATATTTAGAAGAGCTCCAGCAGAGTCCCAACCTGCCTTGCTAGTCAGGCAGAGACTCGTACAGCACATCAGTCAAAAAAAAAATCCTGTTAACGACCAGCAAATCCACTGTGTAGTCTTTCTCCACTGTGTGGAAGCCGTTACCTGGAAGCTATCAGAGTTTGGGCTAACGTTAGCAGCTCTGTGCTGCCTTTTATTGGATTTGCAGAGTTTTTCTCTTGTAACATTAAAAGTGAAAATATACAGTTTGAAAATGCTTACTAGGACTAACTGCATTCTACAATGCTGCTCATTTTCCACACGTTCTACATGGATCATCAACTGGAGAGGATGCTGACTTTTGACACATTTTCAACCATTAAATGCTACTTTTTATACATTTTGTAAGAAATGTGTTTCACCATATTCATCACAGTATAGTCATATCATTTAGTTTACATGTAAAAAAAAAAGCAGGTTTAAGTGTTCATAACCTCTTTAAAAAGTCAGCCTCAAACGGCTTTTCCAAACAACTGATGGAGCTGTTAGCGTTAGCTAATGAAATCTGCAAGTTTTCATTTCAGGCACCAAACTCAACAGTTGCTCAATAGAAATAGGAAACCTGCTTTTGTCTGCCTTTGTCTGAAATCAAGGACCTAATATATTTGAATAAATGTTTAAGATGATTTTCGGTAAAGATGCCACAGTTGTTGTGAGCTGCGTATGGCTTTGTGTATGGCAGGACAGGGCTTAGTGCAACGCCTACGCTGCATGTGCAATACAGCAAACAGCTCCTGCAGAGGAAGAACAGCGCAGTGACAACAGTGATGGTGCATAATATTGATGAATATCTTTAAGATATTTAAGCAAAATTTTGTAATTATCATCTTATTTTTATAACCTGGCTATAAGCCCACACATAACATAGTGGTGATAACTTCCCGCACTTTGACCTTGTCCATTGTCTAATACTACTCAGCTGCATAAAAAGTCCTACTCTAAAGCAGCAGTGGCTTTAGTCCTAGTTTAACTAACCCGAATGATTCTGAGGTGGTTAATAAATAGAAGCCCAGATTTTGGGGTTGAACTAGCCTGATGCGCACACACAAATGATAAGCGTATTCAAACTGATCAGATCGGGCAAATGAAAGACTAGGTGAAAACGTAGGGACAGATAAAAGTGGGGGAGAAGGGATGAAGAGAGGGATGCTGCTGCATGTGGGATGGGTAAGGATGCGCTGAGGGGGAGGAGGGGAGTGGGCGACGAAGAGGACCAGCTCTGAGAATGAGAGATCAACAATGCCATAAATAACCTTGGGAGAAGTCACCTATCCTCCCGCAGGCGACAGCTCGTCAGGGAAATGAATGGGTTGTCACTGTCGTCTTTGTGCCCATGGCTGAGGGCACTGGAGCTGGCACAGCCGCACTCGCACACAAATGGAAAAAATAAAAGGTTTTCTTTCGTTTTTTTAATGTCTTT
>JAVQJD010059530.1:0-44540 GCA_036023655.1 Nannoperca australis | reverse complement strand
TGCATGGGCAGACCAACCGTCACTGATCTTGGATGTCACCTCTAGGACACAGTCAGTAATACTGTTTTTAATACTATTTACTATGTGGTTGTTTGTGTGGATCACTGTTGTCTTATTTTGGGTAGAAAGAAAATAGAACCCAACAGGTTTTCATGGTTTCCTCATCTATTAATGCAACAAAAACAATTGTGAAAATACTGGGGCATATACTGGTATATTGACTTACAGAAAGTGACACTTTCTCCTTGGGTTTGAAGGCCCCCAGAGCGTGTGAAGAAAGGACGCTGGTGTCAGGGAGGACACCCTGTGCTCGGAGGCAGGTTGCCACTCAGCATCCCGCCTGAAGCCATGGACCAGGGCCTGTTCGGGGAGCTCAGCGTCCAGCCTGTCGCGCTCCTGAGCCCCTGTGTGCTTCAATACCCCAATCTGAGAGCACAACTCACTCGCATCCAAATATCCTTTGCTGATTTGATCACAATTCTTTAAACAATCTCCAGGCACAGCCGAGTTGTGGAGAGTGTCTGCTGTGCTGACCTCGGGATATGCGTTTTGCAGAGGACACGGTTCAGCTGGCTTTAACACACCAGTGCGCTCTTGCAGCTGAATTTAAAATCAGGGATTAGGGTCAAAATCAAGTCCGAGGCCATTTTATTAGGAGTTAGTCACTGCTCCAAGTATCCTGGGGTCTTGTTCTCTCGGGTCATGCTCGTACAGAACTAGCTCGTAAGAAGTGCGAGTATGTGTTTAAAGATGTTAGCCACACACAGGTGCAGTGAAAGGGGGAGACGCAATATCGTTTCAGTGAAGGGAGAACAGCGCACACAAGTCTCTCCTGAAAGACATTCGTCGTGTTTAGTCATATAGTTGTGTAGCAAATAAAAACAGAGCTAGAGAGAGAATTTCAAACCTAGCTTACTTTCTCACTGGACTGTGAGGGAGGGAGCTGAGCCTACAGCTTTGGTTAATGACTAAAGGAGAGATCGTGATCCAAACAATCGAAATGGCTTCCCTCCTCATCTGGGCCCGCAGATGGTGAGAGTGGGGAGGTTGAGTAGGTCAGACGCGTTGGGGAAACCCAGAGTCGAACTGCTGCTCCTTTGTGTTGCCTCAGCTGACGTGGTCGTCCTTGACTTCACATGTGTTTAGGTGTTGGTATACAGCCCGAGTAATGTTCCTGTAACCGGCCCCTCCACCTTCTTCCAGAACCTCCCTGCACATCTGGACTGTCAGGAGCTGGGCCTGTGGGGCCTTCACTGCTCCTCTTTCAAAGGTACATACAACACATACTGATGGCCGGGATACATCTTAGGTCTCTTGCTAGAGGAACCTATTTTCCAGGATAAGGTGAAAATTGAACGTGAAGTAGGTCCAAAGTCCAGGACAGTTAATCCTGTCTTAAAAAGGGGACTTTCTGAAACTCTTAAAATCTGGATTAGTTCCTCCCTGAGTTGAAGAAAAGTAATTACAAACACCGGTGTTTGTTTGTTAGGGAATGTGTTCTGGCCTGAAGCTGCTCATGAAAGTCTTTAATGGATCACAAAAGACATAATTTGAATCAGAAGAATAAAGCCAGGCAGAACAATGGAAGTAGAAAAAAGAACATGCACAGTAACAAAAACCTTGTGTGACAGCACTTGGAAAGAAACGGCTACCACGCTGTAAATCAGTGAAAATGCTTGTCACTGCGTTTTATAAACCTGTTTCCTTTAAATTATGTCCACATGCAACTAATCTGCAGTTAGTTCTCATAGTGTTCACATAGCAACAAGCTTCTCACAGCAGGGAGTCGGGGTGGAGAAAGGGTTTACAATGTGTTTTGCTTTGACACTAAACTCACAGGTTTCCATTCCTGTCTTATACTAGAAATCTGTGTTTACCATCTTCATATTTATCTTTGAAATATTTGAAAATGATTATATAATAATTATTATGATTTTCTTTGTACTTTCAAATTTGGTTTGGAAATGGATTTCATGAAAATGATGGAATGGGTTTCTGTTTTGTTCAAGTACTTAACAAGCAGGTGGTTGGTGTCCACTGAAATAGTCTAAATAATCCGTGTGTGTCTTTGTGAATTTAATTCTGCCTTCTTTAATGTTTAACTTAAGGCTTAATTTAACCCTGTAGTAACGTGATATTTTATTTAAGGCAATCAGTTAAGTTAATTAAAGACTAAGCTAAATCTCGGATTAGTCTAAACCATGTGTGAGAGAGCTGATTGTGGCTGATCTGGTTCAGCGTGCCACTTTGCCTGGAGCTGTGCTTGATAATCATTAAGTAATCACTGACACAGACAATAGGATGCAATATAGTGCAGTACAGGCACATCACAATTGACTTGTTCCTCAGAAACTGCACTTGCTTAAGTGTAGATGGAACAATGACTCACAACCACAAGCAAAACCACATGTCTACTTAAATCACATGTAACTCATTCATTCACAATATAAACTAAAAGGTCCCATACCACCATCTGCTGTGGTCTGCTGGAAAGAAGAGTCTTAATGTTTGTTTACAGCCAAGAAATTACTTTGTAGACATCTGTGCAACACATTGAACTTACGTGAACTCAACTAGAAATGTTACAGAACAATAATTACTTGCCAATCCCACAGGTGTGTCTTCCTTTACCACAATCTTATGCACATGTTGTGATTGTTACAACTCAACCCCTGTACCATCACAAATAGTTACATTTTCCATTTTATTTCAATCTAATTTTTTTTTTTGCAGATCTTGTGCACAGCGGTGGCACAGTGTACACAGTAGAGCCAGAAAACTGGGAGGATCCAGAGCAAGAATCAAGTCTTCCCTTAGTGCAGCAGAGTCTCCTGCTTCTCCTCTTCCTGCAGCACAGTGACCCGTTCACCTACCAGCTCTGTGATATCATGGGTTAGAGACAGCTGCATGCACGATCACAAAACCCTGCGTTAAAGCTGATCTTTCTTACATTATCTGTGATCCCACCACAGCCACTGAGGCGCTGATAGAGCACCACCTGGAGGATATTCTGAACAACAACAGGCAGGCGGTCACAACAGCGCTGCAGACTGAGCTGAAGAACACACTGAAAACCCCAAATCACAGAAAAAAGGCAAGACTGAGAAACACATACACACTAACTGCAAGAGAGGAAATCTCTCTTTAATCACACGTTTCATAATGTTGACAGTTGACAGTATGTGTGTGTAGTGCCTCAACAGTTATTTGCCTTATCAATGATCAAGCAAAGATGTCAAACGTTTGCAGCTTTCACTTTTTATCAGTTTATGTTGAATATCTTTGTGTGACTGTTGGTTAGGCAAAACAACACACTTTGTGAGACTGTGATGCC
The DNA here is from genome assembly GCA_036023655.1 of Nannoperca australis. NCBI lineage: Eukaryota > Metazoa > Chordata > Actinopteri > Centrarchiformes > Percichthyidae > Nannoperca > Nannoperca australis. The sequence goes on along the minus strand of JAVQJD010059530.1, from coordinate 41,206 downwards.
CATTTTCTTTATTTTCTGACATTTAATAATAAGTTAATTGTTTAATTGGACAACAGAATCAAAACATTTATTAAAACTAGTAACTGATGTGTGCCCTAACCTTGCGTGTTTGGGTGCTGCGTGTGACATAAGGACCAAGAGAAGCTGCGCTCAGCTGCTGAGGTTATTGTCAGTTCATCCATCAGTATCGTGAGCTGCAGCAGTAACATGGACTTCAGAAATGCCTGCCTGAACAGCATGAAGGTGTGAAGAAAATCATTTTTAAAATGCATGTGCAGTTATTTATAGTTAATTCATAAATCAAAAGTAGTTCACTTTCACAACAAAGAAACCACTGGCAGAGATGTTCTCAGGTTATCTGCTACACTGTAAATTCTTATATTACACATATGGTGTATGTGTTATGATGGTGTGAAGTCAGATGTGCATTCATAACGTATGTGTTTGTCAGGTGCGTGACACTCACGACTTGTCAGCCTCCCTCCATGAATCACTGGGGAGGGTGACATCATGGAAATTCATCCCGAGAAGCAGGTGCTACTCTGCTCAGGTGAGCGGGATGTTTGTTATTCATTTGATACCAACCAGTTCCTATAGCAGCACTTCAAAGCTTTTAGACATCTGATTTTAACACATGATCTAAAAACACATGCTTGTTTTCACAGAGAGAAGAACACCCTGAGAGTGATGAGCCCACAAGAACAGAAATGTGACCATGTCTGTTTGTCTTGAAAGAGTTTTGTTGTGAGTGAAAGCAGTTCGACTGGAATGAATGTTTGTAGTAGAAAAATATTTTAGTGTGGCATGTTGTGAATGTACTGGTGATAGAAATTGCTATTTGAATGAATTGGTGTTATTATAGTTTGTGTGTTACACTAGATGTGATCTTTAAGTTCAACGTAGGGAGATCTGCATTGAACTGAATTTCTGATCTGATGTAATCCTTTGCTGATGTTTTTTCAATGACATACCCCTAAATAAACAATATGGTACATGAACACCTGTTCACTATAATGTACTTCATTGTATACATTCATGCGATTGTAAGTTTGCATCGTATAGTTCTGTAGTTCACGCCTTTCTTTGTGTGAAACAAGTAAAACTGGTCAAACAAAGACATTTCGACAGGCCTTGGGGCTAAAACTAAATAAGCACCCACTAGATGGCGGTAGAGGCTTTTATTTTTGTGGCTACGGTAACTTCCGCTTATTATTGTTTTCAGATGTGACGTATATTCCGGCCGCCAACAGCGACAGCAGTTTTTCGCGGTAAAATGAAATGGGTGTCTGATATTCGTCCGGTTTATTCCGAGTTCTCCTCTCTACCATCTATCGTGAAGCTAACTGCTGAAGCTAGGATTTAGATATCGCGCTATTAAAGAGAATTACGTCGTCGGCGTTGATATGAAGTGAGAGCAAAGCTAACGTTAGCTACTAAAGTATCAATACACTGTCGTAGGACATACATAATCCGAGTTAGTAACATCTACAGCAGAAAACAATGGCACCTGTAACCGGAGAGAGCCTCACATCAGAGCTGGAAATGTTCGGCATACCCTGCCAAGATGACGCCACCCTAGACAAGAGTAAGTAGCTAACACCTGTATAAACATAACTAGTCACCATGGTGTAAAGTTACGTACATGTACGTGTATCCGTAATCATTCATATTTTTGATTTAAATGTGTTAAACAAACAAACACGTCCACCACTGATGTCATATTGTAATTTTTGTAATGTCACATTTATGGTGCCTCTGTATTTACAGTGAGCTTATTGTAACATGTCCACCTTTTGACCTGCACTCCTTCCTTTCCCTCCTGTGTCTCCTGTCCCTCAGTGGTGGAGCAGTGTATCTCTCACAGGATGCAGGCATGTGACATGGTGTTGGAGTGGATGGCCTACAGCTCTACAAAGGGACTAAAACTCTCCATGGACACCTTGGAGCAATTTGAACATGAGGTAACATACTGACTGTATTTTCATTATGTCATGACATACTCAATAAATGTACGTTTCTTTTTGTATTAGATACAAGTGCCATGCTTATTATTGTATATTGAAATTAGAGTTTATATTATTATAACACTGTCCTCACCATTGTATTCATTTTCTTTGCAGGTGTTAAACAAGAAGAATAAACCCAAGCAAAGCTTCAGGAAAGAAGAAACTCACAACAGAATCAGAGACATCCACTTAATACAGGACTTGTATCCTTCCCAAAACATTCACGCTTGACTAACCAACAGCTTCTCTATCTGAGTTTATCTGTTGTTTATCAAGAGTGTCCAGAAACGCCACTGTGTTACAGCCCTTGACATGATTTGTTCAGAATCAAAGCTGAGGAAGAGGAGGAGAATCTGCTGGACTCCTACTCTACTCCTGCTAAGGTGAGCTGTCACTTTTGACTTCAGTGTTTCTGTTGAGATATGCACTTTTTAAAAAGTGAAACAAACCAGGTGTGACCCACTGGCTGACTCTGTAGTGAGTGTCAAGCTTGTGTGCTCTAGCTTGACTGTGTGTGTGTGTGTGTGCGTGTGCGTGTGCGTGTAGGGCTCTCAGAAGCGAGCACTTACCACTCCTGAACACCCTAAATCAAAAAGAAGCGCCGCTCTGCTGGCCAGCCCGGGCCTGCTGCTGTCTCCTGCCAGCTTTTCTCCCAGGTACTCGGCTACAACGAAGAGCAGCAGTCAGCGAACTGCCAGAAAGGCCCGATGAATCCCCACAAACACTGTGTGCTTCCTGGCTTTGATCTTGGTCTTATCCACTGTAAAACAACATACTTATATATTTAATTTTGACTAGCCTCAAACTTACTTTCTGGGTGGATTTTCATGTTTAACAGGGAACAAGCTTTGCATAATCTTAGGGACAACAGACAAACACTAGGCTGAATCCCTTGTTAAAATGGACAGTTGCACAGTGACCCGACTCTGTCCTTCTTTCCGTCTCTTTTTGGAAGTTCGACGCCGTCACAGAAGTACAGCCAGCGAGGAGCAAAAGGGGAGGTGGTGGTCACATTCGGGGCTGTGCAGGGCACCCGCTGGGTGGGCAGGAAGGCTGTGGACGCAGGCGTCCAGCTGGAGCTGCTGGAAGGGCCTGAAGACTCCCTCCGCTGCAGCTACAAGTACATGTTCCAGAGGCTGCGCGACGTTCGAAATGGTGAGAGCCTGTCGGGAATTCATAAAACCGCTTTGGAACGAGGAGTCATATATTGGGCAATTGCAGTGGTTTTAAATTTGCATATGTTGTAGAAGAGGGGGAAAAACACCAGTAGTGTCAGCTGGTTCCATTACTTACAGACGTGTTGGACCTCCTCCTTTTTATGCAGTCACACAGACTTACTGATGGTCATAAATCTCGGACAACCTGTCCAATGGCATAACACTGATATTCATACATTTCTCTCAAGTTGTAAATGAAACCGGTTGCCATAAATGTATTGATGCAAAAGCATAAATGTAATAGTACATCCTGCTCCCGTACATATGATTAAACTATAAAAAATTTTAAGTTGAAGATCTTTGCATCTCTTTTCCCCAGTGTTGACAGAGAAGATAGAGGAGCTTGGCGAGGACCTCAGGTCTCACTTCAACATCGAAGAGTTCTCCCCCGTCTCTCTGCCCGCCCAGGTAACATCATGGATCTCTCATCGTTTGGAATTTAATATTTTACTCAGGCAACGTTTTATTCCTAACCTGTGAGCTGATGAATATACAAACCTTTTTAAGACACTAAACCAGCAAATCAGCCAATTTATTTAAAAATAAATGTCAGAGCTAGTTAGTGCTAAACTTTGTACATTGGATTCACCAACAGAACTTAAATACTGGAATATGGTGACTAGTACTTACTAGGAAAACATATCATTATTATCAAATGTCATTATTTTAGCTGACTTAAACTACCGTGTATTAACAAAAAAGAGTTACCCGACTCAGTTTGGCGTGTTTGTGTCTCTTCACCTGTAGGACAGCATAACGGTGTTGGGTCAGGTTTGCTGCGACAGCAATGGCAAACTGAACGCACAGTCGGTTCTGTTGGAGGCGGGGCCAGAGCAAGGTGGTCAGCAAGTACCCGTCGACCTATCGGAGCTTAAAGAGTACTCCCTGTTTCCTGGTCAGGTGAGCAGAAGGAGACTTCTTGCTACAGATGGGTCTGCTTTTGAAGTCTTTTTTTATTCAGTCAATACGTCGGTAATGTTCCACTAAGAATTGCATCCAACCACGCAGCTCTCTGCCACTTTTTGCCATTTCTGCTACGTGTTCTGCCATTGTACGTCACTAGACCAGTCCATTGTGAATGCTGTATTAAGTGGTGGTCTCTCCTTTTCCTGTGCACTGAGGTCTGTGTGCAGCAGGTTACATGGCCACCGAGAGTAAAAGAGCATGCCAAGGACCTGGGCAGGAGACTCTCCCAGCGTCTGACCGAGAACTCTGACAACGTTTCCCCACATAAGAATTAACAGCCCACGGGCCTGCAGTGTGTGAAACTGCCTTGCAGGAAGCATTTTATCTTGCGAGCTACAGTCTCTCTCCGTCTGTGCTCTTTCCTCAGGTGGTGGTGATGGAGGGAATGAACACAACAGGAAGGAAACTCATGGCTTCCAAACTCCACGAGGTCAGCTACAAGCTCACAAGTGCAGACACGTCAAAATGATGCTTACAAAGCAACATTCCCTGAAATATTGTTTCAAAATCCAAACTAAGTGGTTCAGAGTATGCCAACTTTTAGAACCGGCACCTGTTTGTGTATCTTCTGTTAACAGTCTCATCTTTATTTTTTATTTTGTTTTTTAGGGAGTCCCTCTTCCTTTCTACACGTCTGAGGTGAAAATGGAGATAGATGAAGGTAAGGAATGATGTTGGTTGGTGTTTGTTTTAGTGCATCCTGCTAATGGCTCACATTTTCTAGTACATCTCTAAAGCTTTCAACGACAACAAGAGTTACTGAGTACAAGAGTTTACTACTATGTCACTTTCGTGTTATTTGCTCACACACACTCGTCATCACATGTGACTGCAGAGCCAATGAACGTACTGGTGGCATGCGGACCGTACACTACCTCTGACAGCCTGACCTTTGACCCTCTGCTGGACCTAATCAATATCATTGTCAGGGATCGCCCTGATGTCTGCCTGCTGGTATAGTTTCTATTTTATTTTATTTTTTTTGCTTTTTTGCTTTATCAGTAGTTCTTCCACATACAGGTGGACAAATATTTACACGTCTTGCAAGATGCACAATATTCTCTTTTCTTCTGTCACGTGTTTGTTTTTTTTTATTCTCCTCTCCAGCTCGGCCCGTTTGTGGATTCCAAGCATGATCAAATTGAGGTCAGTTGAACAGCGGACATGCTCAGTTTGGGTCTTTATCCGAGAGTAAACACTGCTTCTAGATCTAATGTATTGTGTTTTAAAAACATCTTATTTGAACCTGCACATCCCAACTCAAATACATCCTTTTGTTTATCATATCCCCTTGTTTCCCCAAATAGAAAGCCCAGGTGACCGAGACGTTTGATGCCATTTTCTCAAGATGTATCGAAAGCATTGTGGACGGCACCAAAAGGTTTGCCTCATGTCTCGCCGAACTTTAATTCCACTATTTGAGTTGAGCGGCACTTTCCCGCCATTTTACCAAGAGGGTAATAATAATGTTTTCTTTTATCCAGTGTTGGCTCTCATCTGGTGTTTGTGCCGTCTCAGAGGGACGTCCACCATCATTTCATCTACCCGCAGCCTCCCTTCACCCTGCCAAACCTCAGCAAGGACCAGGCCCAGGTCAGACACACAGAGACCTGGCTGCGGGATTACAGATGTAAACCAAACAAACAGCTGTAATCGCTCGCTAATGAGCAGTCATGTGGAGCTTCATAGTAATAGTATCATTTTAAACTCACTAGACCTGAAGTAGTTGTTTTTGACGGCTTTTTTTCTACTCTGGTTCGACACTTTGTTCAGACCGATTCAAGATTCAAGCAGAGCAACTAAGAACATTGTCTGTTTAGTCATTGTTAAATACACAGTCACACATCATGAGCAGTATGAAAAATATGGGGGGCCTCGAACACAACCCCCAAGACAGCAAATAAAAATTTGAGGGGGTCTCATGATTGAAAAATAGTACATGGCTGATGTGTGTGTGTAAACACGTTTGTATCTATATAGAACATTTCTACCAGTGAAACCACAAGACCCCCCCCCCCCAATTGAGTATTTTGCACACATCATGAGCTCATATGGTGTTTGTCTTCATCCTTTGCAGCGTATCACCCTGGTCCCTGACCCCTGCACCCTTCTGATCGATGGCGTGACCTTTGGCTTGACGTCCACTGACATCCTGTTCCACATGGGCGCCGAGGAGATCAGCTGGTGAGCGACTGCGTGCAGAAATGGCCATTTCGAGAGGAAACGTGTCAATGAGCTGAATGTTTGGTGTGGTGGTGTAACGGAGCACAAAACTCACGGTTCGCATCGCGTCACGGATTGGAGTCACTGATCACTTTTCAGATAATAATAAAAAACAACAAAAGTGAGACATATAACATTTAAAGAACTTAGCGTAGCTCCTGTCACTGATATTTCACAAGATATTTAACGGGGAAGCCATAATGCATCCATACCTGGGATCAAGTGCAACTAGTTGAGTGTGACCTTGTTATATTATTCACAACAAACATCCTCTCAGCCACTCCACTTTCTTCTGTCTTCGAAGGTAAATCTGTGGGAGTTTACTGAAATGCCTGAAGCAGCAGTTGCATAGAGCTGATTATGTATTTCAATGTTGTGTAAAACAATATATTGTGTTGCAGTGGCACTGGATCGGACAGATTTTCACGCATCGTGAAACACATGCTGACCCAGAGGAGGTAGGAGCCCTGAAAGAGTTCACTTGCTCTCTCTGTTCTGAAGACGCCCAGCATGAATGGATCCCCACGTTTGTGTTTCCACTCCACAGTTACTACCCGCTGTACCCGCCTGTGGAGGAGGTCAACATGGATTATGAGAAGTTCCAGAGCTTCGGTCAGATGCCGCTCACCCCCGACGTTCTCATCATCCCCTCTGAGCTGCGCTACTTTGCAAAGGTACAAAACTCCCGACTCTGTTTTCGTCTTACATGTTGACTTTGTTGAAGCGCAAACACTTAAGATTGGCACTTTTCTTTTTTTTATTATTTACACATTGCGTTTATTTTCAAACCGCAGGATGTGGTCGGCTGCGTGTGCGTCAACCCCGGACGGCTGACCAAAGGCCAGGTGGGCGGGACCTACGGGAGGCTGCTCGTCCAGCGCAGAGCTCCACCAGAGGACGGGAAGAGAGCGAGCCCCTGTCTCGCTGCTCAGGTGGTGAAAATCTGAAAAGGCAGCGAAGACTCTGAAAGCTTGTTGTCAACGGAAATGAGTAGACTCAACCAGCTTTGAACTCTGTACTCTGCAGGCACGCCGACGTACAATATGTAAACACAAAACCATCAATTCAGTTGTACAGTTGAAAGCATTTTGCCCAATGGTTTATTTTTGTATACAAACGTGGTGGAATATCTGTCACTCAGATACGACAGCAACAATAATCTCTTCAATAAATTATTCAAACCCTTTCTACTGGTTTTGTTACTTTTCTCTACTAGAGTGCAGTTTGCCGGAGCCTCGTATCTGTTTCTATGCTTTAAACCTGCTTAAAAATCCTATTTCTTTTGAAAGTAATTGTTTAATATTTATTTAATGTTGTTTAGTGGATTATTCCAGGTGAGATTTATTTTATTTTTGGATGGAAATCATTTAAATATCCATCTCTAATCGAACACCAGAAAACAAATCAACATTACCTCTTTTATTTATATAATACTCTGTTCGCAGGGATTTGTCCTTTTTCATTTTGATGGTTTAAACAGTTAAGACCAACACATTTAGTCATAAAAGTGGTCAGACTCATCAGAGTCACTTGGGTGATCCGTCTTTGTTGATCTGTCCTCCACTTGAAAAATCTCAGAAATAGCTGGAAAAGAAATTGAACATAGAATCAATATCTTGGAAAAACAAGAATTTTGTGTATCCATTATAGCTTGTGAAGGTAATGACTGATGATACCTTGTAGTTTGTTATCAGCTCTCGGGTCCTTTTCTCTGAAAATATGTCAAAAGGTGAGAGGCCTATTTCAGGATGAAGTTTTAAAGTTTTTGCCATCAGAGAAGTAAAAACAGAACTCACTCTTTCTTCTGTGGTTGATCTTGAGGTGCAAGAAGATGCTCAACATCATCCTCATCACTGATCTCATTTGAGTCACCGTCAGAGGATCCTGTTTTACTCCCCTCCTCCTCCTCCTCATCATCTTCACTCGCCTCCTCGGGAATAATGTGCATCTTTTTAGATCTGAAAACAACAGGTTGCGTGTAGTTCAGGTGTCGTTTGCGTAGAAGATCATTTCATTCTTTAATCATCTTACTTTCTTTCCTGTGGCGAGATGATGCTGTCCTCTGAATCTCTTTCCTCCCCTGGTTCTCCAGCTTTGTCTCTTCTCTGCTCCTCATCCTCCTCCTCCTCACCTGCTCCGCCCTCGTCTTCGTCTGACTCCCCGTCCTCCATTTCGTTCTCACCTCCTTCGCTCTCACCCTCGTCCACCTCTTCATCCTGAGAAGATGCAGAACCCTGTTTCCTGTTTTCACCGTCTTCATTCTTCACCCTGTCCGACTCCTCCATTTCATCCTCTGCTCCTGGTTCCTCTTCTTCCTCGGTTGTACTCTTCCTTTCAGAAGCCTCGTCATCATCCTCCACATCTCTCTCCTCTTGCTCTTCATCTCTCTGACTGTCCTCTTTTTCTTCACAATAATCTCTATCTCCCAGATCTTTCTCATCCTCTTCTTCATCCTTTTCTCCTACACCGCCTTGTTCAGAGCTGCTTCTCTCCTGCTTTTCTATTTCATCTCCACCTCCATTTTCAATCTTCATACTAACACTTGCTGATTCCTCCTCCTCCTCCCTCTGAGCTTCCAGCTCCTCTCTGCAGCTCTCTGATTTGTCCTCAGGACTAATATCTGCCACTTTTTCACTCCTGGATTCCTCAGTTGGACTCCCCAACTCCTGGACACTAGAGTCATCTCCCTTGCTCTTCGTCCTTCCCTCCTCCACCTTCTCAGCCCTTGGTGATCCGACAGCAAGTCCCCCACTCCTCCTCATCCTCCTGCTTGTGCTGCAGCTGCCTTTCTCTGATAAGTTGTCACTTTCTGAGCTTTGGGCCGCCGTGACTGCAGCTGTGACAATAGCACTGCAAGATGACCTTAAAGAGGAATGCGTGAAAAAGAAAATTGCACAGCGTGAGATATTGGTTGATGTATTAGTGAATTAATGTGGTAGTCAGATCATTTCTGCTACACGTGATTCTTTTTCTGACATTTCTCAAATGTTTGCTTTTTTTATCGGGAAATGTTGGATAGTTTTCAACAGTTTAGTTTAGGTTTAGTTCAGGTACCCTGCTCTTTCTCTCTCCTCTCTCTTCCCATTCAAGTGTTGAACCATTGTATTTACTGTTAAACTTGGTGACTGTGTAGACATACTTGCATTGCATACTTGGTAACGTCATCATTTTACTTCCAAAATCCCTAAGTTACTCTAGTTTGGAACTAGATGTACAGCATTGTCTGGTTACAGAGATCCACATAAATCACAGAGAGGATCCTGATGACTGACTGAACTTTAACTTGTGACAAGTGGTCTTTAAAGGTGCGTGAGCCAGAAAAGTTGGGAACCACTGACATCGACATCTAACGAAGGAGGTCGGCATGGTGGTAAATAAACAGACTATTCTTCTGGTGGACAGACAAGCAAGTTTGAAATGCTGGTGCAGTGTGTAGGGAAGGGGCTAGGTGAATGGGTTGTAACATATTTACTCCTGAGAGCTGCTTTTTTCTCGGTCTGAGGAGGTACGCCGTGATCTTCCTCTCTTCTCCCTCTTCTTCCTCTTCTCCCTGCTCGCCTGACTGGACTCCCTGCTGCTCTCACTGCTCTCTGCGTGGCTGCTGGACAGACGAACTAGCCACGGGATGTAAACACACACACGCAACAATGACAACCCATATCAGAGGTGAAGAAGAAAATATCCACTCAAGAAGAAAACTCATAAGAAAAATACGCTGAAGTTCAACTTGTCTTATGTTCTTTTCCCACCTGGTTTGATGTCCAGCTCCTGGGATAAATGACTGCTCCTGCTTCCACCACCTCTCTCTCTCTTTGAGCTTGGTACTCTGAGTGGCTGAGCCTCCTGCCCCACTCCCTGCGCCACCCCACTGTCAGGAGGAGGCTCCTCTGTGTAGAGGTGACCCCACAGAGCCTCAGAGCCCGAAACGATTCCAGCTGCACCAGCGGCCCGGGACCAGAGGTGGTCGGGCTGCAGGGGAGCCCAGTCTGGTCGATTCTGCCTGGGCCAGGGGTTTTGATAACCGGGTGTGGAAGCGCGGTGGTGGAGCTGGAATGGGTTTGGGAAGATGGGCGGTGGAAGGAAAGATGGAGGGATATGAGAGGAACCCTCAGGTTGATAGGGCGCTCTGATGGGAAACCTAGCCGTCTGGGATTGAGGGTGATTCTGCCAGGGAGGCTGCATGTAGGGGAGAAGAGGAGAGCCATCTTGGTTGAAGTCTAAGTGGCTGTTTTGGCTGTAATCCTTTTGAGGTGGAGCAACATTTTCTGGCTTTGTGGTAGAGCCTGCGAACAAAGGTAATTTATTAGATAGGCATTTGTACGATAATAAAAAAGATGTGTGCTACTTTGAATAAAATGGTTTCCAATATAAAACTGGAATAACAGTCTGTGGAAGATTCCTGGGAGGCAAATGTGTTAAAGTTCCTAAACAAATTCCTTGATTTCTCAGTCGCCATCATCATTTTAAAGAGGACAAACCTTGCGAAAGTAAAGGTCGATCTGCAGAGGACTTTGTCGCTCGTTCTTCTGTGCTCTTTAGACATGACCTTAAATGCTCCTCCATCCTCTGTTGAAGAAACAGTATTGTTTTATTCACACCGAAGACATGCAGCAAAATGTCAACAGAAATGAATTGCAAATGTATAATTAGTTATTTTCAGACATCTGTTTGACAAACCCAAACTATAACATCAGGTCGGATGAGTCAGAGCAGTAAGGGCTGTTTTATTGTAATTCTAGATAGATAGACTTTAATAAGCCCAAGGGAAAATTGTAGTGTTGCAGTTAAAAATAAAAGTTGTGTAAATAGAGTTCTTGGCTCCTAAAATTGCAGAACCAGTTGTATGCTCTGGGCACATACTTTGATTTTGGAAGGTCAGGGAAAACCTACCAACAGTGGATGACACGTTTTAAAACAAAAGCAAGAAATCTGCTGCACACTGTGAATTGCTTGTACCTTCTTCTGAGCAGCCTGTGTTTTCTCCTTGAGTTGCCGCTGCCAGCGGGGAGAACTCTCCTCCAGGTACCTTTCATACTCTACCTGGAGGGGTCAAAGGTCAAGAAGAAGGCTCAGCACCAGAGCGTCATGGAGGCAGTAAAGTACAGAGGAGAAGTGAGTGTTTGTTACAACCGACATAGTAGCCAGGCTTTACGTGTGTGTGTTTGTGTTCTTTGTGTCTGTGCACCCGAATAGTTTTTATGGCAGAAGTGAGGCTCAACATTTCTCTCAGCGTGTCCTGCGCTTCCTCAAACTGCTGCAGCAGCTGCCTGTTGTGCTGTTTGGCTGTAAGCTCTCTCTCATTCAGCTCCTGCCAGCGCTGCTGCAGATGCATCGCCCTGCTGCACACACACACACACACACACACACACATAGTCAGATTAAAAAACATTTACACCAACATACACAATGATGCGCAGTGCAAGCATGTTGTAGCCTTTCGTCGCTGCACTTACAGGTGTTGATGGCTCTGAAGAGATGAAAAGTCAGCTTGCGGCAGCATTGGCCTGCTGATACCGTGAGAAAATAGTTCATAGTACAGCATCATACACACAAACACACACACTTCTCCACTGGGGTGACAGTACTAAACTTTCCAGCTGACATTACAACATTGGTTCTGTCCAAATCTTACAAATAAGGACAAACTTCAATAAACCGGACTATGTGTATGTATAGCGTAATATTTGACTGTAGGTTCCATATTAAAAATCAAATAAATGTACTTTACAATTGTAATATGGTAGGGCCCATGATTACTGCTCCCTGACTCCATGACAGCACTCAAGAATCTTACCTCTTTTTTAGACTTTGCTCCCTTTGTTTTGTGAAAGTGTTTCTTTCTGTGCCGGTCAGATGCCCAAGAGACAGTAAATTCTCCTTCGGGGCAGCCATGACTGCCGGCTTTCAGTGGATGCAGAGATTATCAGGGATTAAGGTCTATGCTTTGGGGGGGAGGGACCAGAGACATGCTGCCAATCCACACAGGGGAGTGCTAATGAGGTGAAACAGTAGTGAGATATTTTTTAATATACAGGTCTGAAAACCATTAATGTGACACAAACTGGTATGCACCTTAAATGTACAATTGAGCCCTCTATTAAGGCCTCTAGGCTCAGATTAGAGTGTGATATACAACATCCTGAAAATGCTTTATTTTGATAATGAAGCATACATCCAATTTTTATAACGTGTAATTATTTTATCAATGTACAACAACACATAATGGTGAATCATATATAGGAAATTACTCTTATCCCTATTATTATAGGGAGCTCATGAGGGCCAGAATTGTGCAGTCTGGCTTAGAGAAAATTAATTAATATGTACAGATAAAGGGACAAAATAGTAATATCTAACTAAAGATTCGCCAGTCTAACACAAAACCACAATGGAATAAGTTACTTTTTGATATGTATTTTAAAAGGGGAACACGATTTGAGTGGCAAGCGGAACTACAGTATGTGGTTGCACTGCGGATATATTTCCATGTAACACCTGTTTACAAAAAATCCGTCCTGGAGTAGAGGCCGAGGTAGGAGGAGGAGTAGGAGTTCAGAGACGTCACATTTCAACTCTTACATTACATTAATTTGTCCTAAAGATATATCAGGTGTTATTGGTATCTTGTTCGTTTAACCGCGGAGATAAAGCTAACAGAGCGGCTATTTGGCTAACTAAGCTAACCAACGGTCAGCGCCGTGCGTCTGTCAAACCAGTCCTTCCAGTGAGCTCATCGCCCTTTTAGCTGTGATTCAAACACCACGGGGACGCGGACGGGCAGGAAACATGACGAGTTTTGCCAGCAAAGTGTTTTGCAGGGTCGAGAGGCTGTGCCGCCACCTCCCCGTGGTCCTCAACACCTTCCTGGTCTTCTCCATCACCGGGGAGGTGAGCTACCTGGTGCTGGTCGAGGCTCCGCTCGAGGCGGACCAGATGAAGACGGCGTGGTCCGCCAGGTGGAAAGCGGTCCACCTGCTGGCCCAGTACTTCATGCTGGTAAACATCTGCTGGAACGCCGTGCTCTTCCTCAGAACCAGCCCCAGCATCAAGGGGGTGTTCCTGGGGGGAGAGGGCATGGGCCAGGGGTGGAGGTAAGGACGGAGCTGTTGGGATTATTATAGATGAGGAAATGAATGGGTTGTACTTTGAACCTCGCATACGACCTTGGTTTGTGGGCACACAGAACACAGCCCCTGTCCACGTACTTTTGAGTTACGAACTTTTACGTTTTTCGTGGTTTGGTGTCAGGCTCCTTAGTTCCAGTTAACAGTATACCACAACATACAATTGTATTTTAGACGACAATCATCCTGTGCACCTTTTATGGGACCTTTTATAAATCTGTTAGTGAAGTGGGTTTGCACTGAAAGGGCTATCTCAAGCACCCAGCATTGGGTTACATGGGAGTAATTTATCATAAACCTCAACATACCACAGAAACATGTAGGGCAGAATATGGAAATCTTTGGAAACAGTAGGAAATGTATATGTCCAACATGACGATGAAGGAAATATCACTATCACTATACCAGCTGGTAGACTTTTCTAGTATGCTTTAAGTTTCTTAAATTACTACAGCAAAAGATATTGATCCTCTGCTTTTTTACAGATGTAAAGATACATTTACCACCTTTTTACAGTTTTGTCTTTGGGCACCAACTGATGGTCAGCCTTTATGTTTCGGTGGGATTAACGAAACAGGTTTATTAGTAGCCACTTCCGTCTGTGAAATGTTGATTTGGAAAATCTCTGACCGTAAATAATAGTATTTTCTCTCCCCCCCACAGATACTGTTATACATGCGAGACACACACTCCTCCTCGCTGCTCCCACTGCTATGACTGCAATGTGTGTGTGCTGCGACGGGATCACCACTGCGTCTTTTTCGGCCGGTGTGTGGGTTTCCGTAACTACCGCTTCTTCCTGAGCTGCTTGTTGTTTATGTGGTCCGGGCTCCTGTACGCCACTCTGATGAATGCAGAGGTCTTCATCGTCATATTAAAGGAGGGTGTGACGATGCACAGCGTCCTGCTGCTGCTCATACCCTGGATCATGCTAGTTTCAGGTACGACCTGCTTTGTCCCATGTTGGTTGTGTAGCTGTGGTACTTATTTTCTACTAGCATTACTCACACTGTATGGTGGTACTGGCAAACGTTTCTGTTTGGACTGTGATTAAAGTCGAGTGAGCTGCACAGAAACTAGGTAGGTTAGAGGAAAGATCATAAACCTGTGAAAAAAACACCACTGTCAAATGTAAAGTATCCTTTTGGGGGTTTTCTATTATAATTTTAAATCCATGTGTTTATTTCATATAGGGCTGCAACTGTTATTGTTGTCACAGTTTCCCAGGGCCAAGGATAGCTTTTTCAGATGTTTTGTCTGACAACAGTCCAAAATCCACAAAATATTCTATTTACAAAGATACAAAACAATCTCATTGGAGAAGCTGGAATAGATCACCAGCAACCTAACACCAATTAGTTGCTGGTGATCAACAAATTCATTAATTGACTAATTGTCGGCTTACTTCAACTCAAGTCAGTTCAATTGAATGTCACATTTGCCTCAAGTTGCTTTAAAATCTGCACCGCATACGTTACCCTCTATACTTAGACCCTCAGTTCGGAAAAGAAAAAAAAACTTTAATGGGGGAAACAAATAGAAGAAACCTTAGTAAGAGCAACAGACATGCAATAGATGCGTGTGCTGCCTTCTTCATTGTTTTCTTGTCTGCACTATTTTTATCTGCCAGGACTCATTTGAGAGAACGCTGTGGTCAAAGTGTCCCATTGATCACCCACACTGTTCTACAGGGAAAGCTGCATTCATAAATAAACGTGGATGACATTTGAAGATCCCAAATGGGGGAGATAGTGAATTCAAAAAATGGAACTTCTAATTTTTAGGAACATTTTTTGTTGTTGTTTATTAATTATATGAACAGTAAAGTTTACTTTCCCAGAAGCTCTCTTTACATTTGAATGCAGAAGGATGGTATATTTCTGCTCTTGGACACATCGGTTCAGTGGTTTGAGATGAGATGAATCTCAGAAATGTAACCAAATCTTATATATCAAATTACTGGCTGTGATTTAATCATGGCTGCTGTTCCGTCTCTCCCCAGGCCAGGTCTCAGCACGTGCCTTTGCCTTCGCCTTCATCGCTGACACATGCGTGGTGGGCTTCCTGCTGGTGTCTGCCTTCTTCTTCTTCCACCTCTTCCTGATGTTTCGGGGACAGACCACCAGGGAGTGGTACTCGTCCCGCCGACCCTACAGCCTCGGACTTCTGGGCAACCTACGTCACACTCTGGGCCTCCGCTGGTACATCTGCTGGCTCTGCCCGCTCATCCCGTCACCTCTACCCGGAGACGGGATAAACTTCCAGGTCACGGGAACGCTGGAACCAACCCGGTAACAGCTGGAAGTCTGAATATTAACAGTCCGCGCGTCTTACTTTCGTGGTGATGGTGAATGTTATCGGGGGGGGAGCAGCAGCAGGGAAGATCGCCTCAGGTCAAGAAGAGGTAGCTTGGGATGGGAAGAAGCAAGAACAGTGCTCGGTTGTTAAAGATGTTACTGGGTGTAACTGTCTACCAGTATCTCCTCTGTAGCCTTTAGCCTGTGCTGAGACAAAGAAATGATGGATCTACTTTGGAAGGTATATTGAACGTGAACTAAAGGTAACTCATTGCGGCTGACCTCAGAATATTAACACAGATGTTCCTCTGGAATCCTGAGCACTGAAAATGAATGCACACAGCACTGAAATGAGAATGTATTTTATTGCTTGTAAAAAAATGTCTAATTCTTGTTCATCACTCTGGGTAGTCATTCTGTTGGGATCGGGGATGGTGATTAATTAAATGGGCCTTTCTCATATAGTTTACTTTGCCTAAATCTGAAGGTGTCTATGAAAACAATCAGAAATTGTCTAGTGTTGCAGTTTACAGACTTATGTAAAGTCATTTAGTGAAGACAGTATTTAAAATCGACCCGTGGACGTCACATGTGAACAGTTCTTTTCCCGTGTTTCACATTACGTTCGTGTTTTAGTCAGTAAGAGACGACTACAAACCAAACTTTACCTACAGTGTAACAACATGAATTTTACTGACCTCTCCCGATTCCCTACTATAAATTAATTGTGCACAGTATATACTTTATACTAATCTTTACAGCATTGTTTTTGTATAAATCAAACGGTGACTTTGGAAGATCACTGTCAATTCAATGTAACAAAGAGAAAGCTTTTTTTTTTTTTTTCACAAAATGTTTTTCCAAAGATCTTCTAGGTTTTTTGTTTGAGATGCTACTACAGCTGTTTCACCTGACTGTTGGAGTAAACTTTATTTTATCACCGTACATATTTAAAACCCTGCTTTAATGTAGTATGTAGTATGGATTTGGGACACAGCTAACATGTCTTACAGCACTTGATACTGTTTTCCTCTCTTTTGCCCTTTTTCTGTTGCAAGTTTTATTCTCTTTGCCTTAAAATATAGTGAATACATTTACATTACAGCCAAATATTATAAGTATTGTAAATTGTTTGCTAAGAATATCTGTCTGCTTAATATCTATTTGTTTTGTGCCATTTCACATGATTTTTGCCATTTGAAAGTACTTCAATAAATTGTGTCAAGGGAATCACTGATTTATTAAGTTGTACTTTGAAAAGTGTTTTCTGCAGATCAAATAATCGTAAATAGATCACGCATGCTTGATCTGCTGTAAAATCTACTCATTCGCATTTCTGCCGATTTCATTCTAATGCAGACAAACTATTTAGAAAGTCTTTGGATCGTTTATTAAAAAAAGAATCACCAACAGAGCCTTAGAACTTAAAATGACTTCAGAGTTTCATTAAGAGGCTCTCAAGCTAGCTTTTATTTAATTTTATATATAATATAAATGTGGTCATTATTAACAACCAGACCCATTTTTGGACCCTGTAGTAACCACCGGTTTGTCTTGTAGCCGTTAGGTGCGGGTGGTAACTTGCCAACGCAGGCGCCCAGTGGTTGGTGTGGCAGCCCG
Organism: Nannoperca australis; assembly: GCA_036023655.1. NCBI lineage: Eukaryota > Metazoa > Chordata > Actinopteri > Centrarchiformes > Percichthyidae > Nannoperca > Nannoperca australis. The sequence continues at coordinate 23,753 of JAVQJD010059530.1, read as the reverse complement.
AACTACAATTTAGCTGCTATAACCTTTATAGTTTGGATTTACTCGCAGGTAAGGCCTTATTTGTCCACTTTAGAACATATATCAGCATAAAAGTTTAGTCGTTTTTGCAGTATGGTAACTTTTGGTTGTCTATCTTGGAACTTATCTAAGGTTTGGCTTGCCGCAGCTAGCTAACTGAAACCCGTTAGCTAATGGTAGCTGTACGCTAGCTGAGACAGTGAAAACACGAATAAAGAAAAAACTCGACTTAACAGTCACTTGTGTGAAATGTTAGCATTTTTTAAAACTGTCTGTAACACAAGTTCAGCATTAGCTATGGAAAGCAGTATAATTTATATATATGTAAATTGCTTTAAAAAAATTTGAATTAAATCGTGCTTGTCTGCTGATGTAGCATTATTCGTGCCACACTTGCTAGCTTTCAAAGATGCAGATTTTGCTGAAAAGGGCGGTTAACGTTGACTGAAAGTTACAGACTCAGAGCTACTTCGTAGGATTGTCACCCCAAATAAACTCGGATACTGCCATTACCGCGATTTATCATTCGTTTTAAATGTCAGGTGAAATCAGCCTTGAAAAAAATGACGAAAATGGCTTAAAACATTTTTGCACATCTCAATGCAGGTTTTTCTGCAGTGTTTTTAGAATGTATGTTATACCGGTTATATAAGGTTAACTGGATCAGTAAGTCTAGTCTACCATTGTGAGTAAGTTGTGGCTAATTGAGAGATTAACAAAAAGATATGGAACATATATCTAAAAAGCGGTTTGATGATTTTGGTGGGACATTTGTTGATCACAAGGACCAGGGAGGAGTAAGCCAGCAGCATGGACGTCACAGAGGAAAATATGTGAGTGATGTTTACTGAACAAACTCACACAAAAAGCTGTGCAGTTAAGTTACTCAACAGCAATAAACAAACCTTTTTCTCTGGTGTGTGTGTATGTGAAGGACACAAAAGGATATGCTTGAGAAAATAGCTGAGCTGGATTATAATCAAAGCCATCTGAGGGACCTGAACGCTGAGATGAGGAGCTGGCTGGATGCTGCGGACGATGATATGGCAGTGCTGCGCTCTGAGAACGACACCCTCAGAAAACAAGTGAAAGCGTAACTAGTCACACGATTGTCTCCGCTCATCAGAAGGCGGAGGTTCCCTGAACCATCTGGTTATCAAACTTCACACCGCAATCACCTTTTTAACACACGAATCATCTATAATTCTTTTGAATCTTCCTGCTGCATTTGACACGGTCACTGACCCGTTGAGAACATGTTAGAACCTTTTCCACTTTCTCTGCATTCATCCCCAGTACCACAAGGTTCAATTCTAGGTCCCGATTTATTTTCTTAAAAACATTCTTCTTATATTATTGACAACATCTATGGTTGTGATGATTCATAGCTATATCTTCTAATGAAACCTGTTAAACTGTCCTGGTTGACGTTTGTGTTGAATTGTTATGTTTTTGTTACGTCTGCACTGATTTCTTTTTTACTCAGTGCTTTAACATTGTTTAACACTGCAGCCTGGAGAAGATCATCGGTGAAGTGCAGCAGGTTGAAGCAGAGCCTTGCAGGTCCCTCCAGGCTGATTACCTTGATGGAAAGAGATGTAGTGAAAAGGAGATTCAGAAATTGGTGGGTAACCAGAAGTGTTATCGTATTGCAATTTATTACTGGTGTTTTCACAAAGGTGTTTAGACTCAATACAAGTGTAACCATCTGGAACCTGTAATGTTGCCTTTAAGACCACAAATATGCACTCAAAGCTACTTCTAACTTGAACAAACATTACTCAAAAACCACTATATTTATTCTTTATATCCTTCCTCATTATTTTAGTTTAAAATTGCATTGTTTTCTGTAGACTAATTCAGTGTGATTTTTTGTTAAATTGTGTATTTCATCATCATCATCAGGTAATAAGTAATTGCCAGCTGGGGTTTTATTACTATACAGAAGTTGAACACCCATCCTGTGGAGGTTTAGCATAAGTGGTACATTCATGTTATTTTATGTTATAAACAATGCCAGCTAGTTTTAAGACTTAATAACATTCTTATTCCCCAAAGGGGTGATTGCACACTGTATAATCTAAACATCAGTGCATTCACAGTTAGTGAAACTTCATTCAGTTCAACTCTGCAACCACAAAAATGTTACAATAAATCCCCGTTAGTAATAGATACATGGTAGACAAACAGTTAAACTTCAAACAGTCAAATATGATGGCTGATGGTTGTCATTTGAAATATCTCCAGGTGACCCTTTTCTGTTGTGTTTTTGTGCAGGAGATGGAATCCACCATGATGAAAGAACAAAATAAGAAACTAACAGCAGAGGTATAAACTCTGCTACTTTTCACACAACTTTAATGTCATCACACTACAGTTAAATACATTTAAATATCATTGTGACATTTTCAGCTCAAAATCCTCCAGCAAGAAAGAGATCAGGACAAAATCAGCTTGAGCGAGTTCAGGGCTTCACTTCAAACCCTCGAGGTAACACCAAATATTCAACTTGGAGATGTGCAATTATTTGTTTCTTTTATTCTTCCTACCAGTGTTTGCATTAGTCATTTTGACATCATCAAACGGCTCCTGATTTATTGTGTTGTGTTTCTTCAGTGTGGAATGGATGAGGCTCAGTTAGGGCTGCAGCATAGGGATGAGGTTATTCATCAGGTAGGAACAAAGACACGTGTATATAGGCAGTCAAGATTTCCTCATAAATATTGATCTTTCTTTTTGGAGTTCGGCCTGAATATCTGTCAGTATTTGGGCATAAATCTTTGCGTGTGTGTTTGGGATAGAAAAACTTGCAGTTAAAGCACTCGGAGGAAACGTTAGAAGAGTGCTCCAACATCATAAAGGTAAAGATCATCCGTTGTTCCTCAGTTAAGAAAGAAAATTTCAGACAGTTGAACACTAACGTGTGTGTTGTTGTCTGAACGTGTTTCTCTGCTTCAGGATCTCAGGCTGACAAATCAGGAGCTGAGGAAGCAGATGGAGGACAGACTGGATGAGGCCTCATTGTAACCCTGACACACACAATCCTCTTGTTTTAAATGAGTGTCATAACCATAGATATATAAAACAGGAGATGTGACACAATAATAACATGCCATTCCAGGATGCAACAGTATGGCAGCCATCTTATCTGGGTCCAGGTTTAACTTGCTGTAATTGGAATTTATGGTGAAATAGGTTTACGTTGTCTTTGTTACCCTTTTATTCTTCTACCAATGCATAAATGCTGTTTTTTATTCGCAGTAAAGGAGTGTATGACAACTGTGCCGGTCTAGAATGAGCAGAAAACAACAAAGAGTCTGGTAGAAATGTGATTATCTTTATTTCTCACACACACGGTTTGTTTTGATGATGAGAGGAGAGTTTGGAGAGCTTTGCTAACTGTAAATGAGTTATTTTTGTGGTTTTAAGTTTAGTTTTGAAAGGTTTTTTGTGCAGTAACGTTAATACCTTCAGCAGAACTGATAGACTCGTCCCAGTTGTTTTTCATTCTCATTACAAGGTAACGTTATGAACGATAACGCGGAGAAGTCGCAGGAATTTAGCAAAACTGCAAGTTGGACCTGAACGGCTGAAGTACAAGTCTCCGACTGGATTACTTTACCTGATCCAAACATTAGCTTTTTGCTTTACTGAAAGGAAAAGCGTGTAAAGGCACGAGGTCAGCTGCCAACAACACAACACCCAGATGGCGGACGGTTATGCCATGAATTATGATGGAATGTCACATCTACTGTTTTATGTCTACGGTCCTGCCGTACAATCTGTTTGCACTCGTGTACTCAGTGTCTGCTGTTGGTTTCCAGCACTGTTGCGAGTGACCTGATGGGAGAAGAGCAGGGCTCGCTCAGCCGTCCTCTGACCTTTGCAGAGGAAATACTTCTGCTGGCCTCGTCCTCTGAAGTGAAAACCAGCGTGTCAGACTCCACAGATCTTCGACATGTATGAACCTCAAACTTCCTGTATTTTAAACGTTTGAATTTGAGAGAATGTAAAATATACTCCTGTTTATTAGGTACACCCTGCTCAAGCGAATGGAGTCTTATACAACAGTACTGCAATAAGGTCATGATGTTCACTTTTTGTTGATGGTGATCATTTTGGAGACTGCAGTTTGTCGTTCTGTTGAATTTCTTTGCTTTATACTAACAAGTGTATTATTTTGTCCACCTCATTTATATCAATGAGGGTAGGCTAAATAACAAACACTTCTCTGTATAATGCAATACCGTTGCAAAGTACATCCTCCAAAATGATTATACATCTTGTACTTCCACAAGTGTTCCGCTACAAAGCCCAGTTTAAAGCCCTGTCAGACAGCAGCCACGTGTCTGTACGTGTAGAAATGAGCAGTTAGTGACGTCTGGCACTGTGTCTGCAGGAGGGAACTAAGCCAGAGGAGCTGCACAAACCTCCAAGTCTCACATTAGACCTTCAGACCAAAAGGTACTTGAGTTTCACATTATAAAACATTATAAAAAAAGATTATTTTGCGTAGGAACAATGATCATCATATATCATTCTCTCTTCTCATGTCGTCCCTCTCGTTTGTCCACTGTCTAAGGTGCGCCGGTGTCTTGGAGACAGCCGTCCAGAGGGCCGGACTGTTTGTGCTGTTCGTCTTCATCCTCACCTTTTGGGCCTTTGTGGCTTCAGGAAGCTGTGCAGGACACTTTCTTTCCAGCAACGCCTTGTGGAGCGGTGCACAGCTGATCCTACAGCCCTACTGCAGCGTGCATTATGGGGCTTTACCTCCTATTTAATCATAAAAGCAGTCCCTCTTATAAACATGTTATCTCCGTTTAACCGGCTCGTTGTGGGGATTTGTTTGTAGCTGAGTAGAAGATCATAAGGCTGAAGGTTTTATTTCAAATATTTCTGACATTTTATAATTTTGCACATGTATTATGAGGTGGGTTTGTTAACATCTAATGACCTTTTTTCGCTGCTATTTCACACGCAGTTATTTAAAGGATATATTTACATTTTTTCAACTCTGTCTTCAAACAATACTCACATGTCCATTGAAAAAAAGATATTTACTGTAATCGTTTCTCCTGTTGAAGCACAAAGAGGGAGTTTTGTACTAAAAGGACTTAAGTTTGGAAGAAATCCACTTGATTTGTCTAACTCACTACTGAAGCCTCATCATTTTCACACAGAAAGAGCACTTTGGATTTTTATCCCCAATTAGTTTACATTCAAATAGCTTTAGGAAGGAATCTCTTTGTGGCCAGTGTGGGGAAACAGTTGCAGCAACCAGTAAGTCATTACATGTACATATGGATGTGAGTATTGTATTCAAATACATTTGAATAAAGTGGACATCCTTTAACAAAGAGATGAGTTCTTACTTAAAATAAACAGGGAACTGTTTATCTTCTGCCATATTAACTCTTCTCACATACTATTTACTAGGTAAACTACATTACGTCCTCTTTGTTAAAAGTTACACCAGATTGGTAGTGACCACAAAAACGCCCTTTTTTCTCTGTATAAATTATGGAAATTTCCAGATTTATCATCATCAGGTTAGTCTCCCATTTCACTGCCACGTTATTGATGTCGCTAGTTACTTTTCTGCTTCAAATTCCATGCACCAGTGAAAGTCTCCTGTCGCCCCACCCAGCTGAAGGCGCTCCCTGGCGGTCTCATCTGTGACTCCGGCAGAACACTCTCTCTCACACGGAGGATCACACAGCAGGTGGGGATCAGATGTAGGGCAGGAAGGCTGTGAGGACGGTCCGAATCGATGGGATATTTGAGAATAGGCGCTGGCTGATGATTCATGGTCGTTGCGTGTCTGCTGGAGTTCGAGCTCGTGGGTGCGGATGCTGCGCTGAGATGCTGAAGACAGGCCGAGCCTATCGAACACCCTCCTGCATCGCGGATGGAGCCCGGAGCTAAAACAGCTGAAAGACGATAAATAAGAGGGGGAAACGAGAGCAACAGGCCAGTCTGATCCAGCCTGTTAACGGGGGGCCGTGTGAGGAGGAGTGACGGCGGCGGAGGCGGCGACATGTTCTGAGCGGAGAGCCGGCGAGCAGCGGCGGCCGGCGGCATGAAGGCGCCGAGGAGACCGAGGCAGACGCGGCTGCTCCCCCGGTTCTGCGTCTGTGGAGTCGGTCTGCTCGCAGCCGCCTGGGTCTTTCACATCAACGATGTTACAGGTGCTGCTCAAAGAAAAATGACACAAAATTGTCAGGATTTCTTCTCCACTAAACTCATCAGTTACTTGTGTTGTCTGCCCATGCAAATTAAATGTTAGATCGCAGTAATAATAACGGATACAACTAGTATTTTAGCTGCACAATAGACAACATAAATATGAAGTTGGGTAAAGGTTATGCTAAAATTATTGTATTTCACAAACACTATATATAGATATACATTATGATACACCCAGCGCATGTATAGCTTATATTTAATCAGTAGTGTATATTCATATGGCAGTCCTCCGTTGTAGGCTCCCGTGGACCCACCGTGGATCTTGATATCTCCTTGTTCAACAGAGAGCTCATCCAGCAGAAGGAAGACAACAACCATACAGACAGCATTTCTACATCTGGTGAGACGTTTTACCTTTTGTGTATATGTGTATGAGACGGGAGATCATTTCTAAGTAAACAAAAATAAATACAGTCACTTGTGTGTTCAGTTGGACTGAGGACCTCTTTTAACCATCAACAGGCCTATATTTAAGTTTGGATATTCATGCAGTAATTAATCTGAAGTCATGTGTTTTGTGTGTAAAGGCAGCGGGAAAGTCCCTTGTCTATTAATCTGTTTAATCCAAGTATATATCTCCTCCAGCCTCCTTGATCTTCCTCTCCAGTCCACCTCATCCCTCATTTCTTCCAACTCTGTCACATCTAGATGTTTAAACACAGTTCGGCCTTTGAGGGACCCGGTTGCTAGGAAACTGAATGCTGAACTGCTGAATTTGTGGTTGGATGGCGTGTGCATCTGTGTTCAAAGTGCCTGCCCCGTCGTAATGACCTGCTGATTAGTAGCCTCTCATCAGCAGTTCTCTCATCGCTCTGATCTATGTGGCTGTTTGAAAGATGGAGAGAGAAGCACTGACAGGATCTTCTGGTCAGATGTGAGATGAAGAGACTTTGTAGCCAATTACACAGAATATGTTGAGCTACATACATTGAACTAGAACAAACACTTTGCCTCGGGGGAAACACAGAACAGATTAACTTGAAGGCCTCAAAGAAATGTTCTTCCAATTACCATATTGCTGTTTTAAAGAGTATCATCTAGTTCTTGATGGTAAAAATACACTGTTTGATCATTGTTTAAAACAAAATCATGTGACAGGTTGTCATAATATCCCACCATATCTGTGTCTCCATCCCTTCACGTGATGCGTGTTTGGCCTCTTACTGCACAATGTGGCCTCTGTGAACGATCTTGTCCAGTTTTGACACACACTTTTCACTCGGCTGTTTGTGACTTTCATCTTCAGTGGAGGTTTTAGAAATCCAGACTCAAAAGTAAATCAGAAATCTTGGTCACTTGGGAAACAGCTTTCCAGATTTTCAATGCTTCTTTTTTTTACAGGCACAGTGAGTCTTTGTTTGAAGATGCAGTTTAGCAAAACACTCGCCTGCAGTTGGAAAGAGGGCGATTGTGATGCATTGTCTAACTCAGCCACATTAGATGCCTCTGAAGGTTGATTTTATAAAAATGACAAAATAATGTCAATATAAATACCTGGGCGCAGCTCGCATGAAGTTACAAGAACAGCAATTTAAAAAAAAAAAATAGGCGAAAAAACTTAATTATGATGCAGTTGAACTGGTTTAGCCACAGTCACACCACTTTAACCGCAAGCTGTCTTAGCTTGTGTTGCTAGGGGATACAACTGAACATACATTCAACAAAGTCATACACTCACGCATTTCACACCTGCACACATAAGTGACTGGAGGTTCGGGGTAGAGCTGCAAATAACATATTAATTAATCTGCTTATTATGTTTCTTTGTTAGTTGATTAACAAATGGCACAATTCACAATATCCTTAGGCCCAATGGGGAATGTCATCAAATTGCTTGTTTTGTCTGACTGTCTAACAGTCCAAAAGTCCACAAAGTAAACATTATAAAATAAAGAAAAATTCAGCACAGAACAACTCCTTTAAATATGCAGGTGCATGACTGTGTAATCCTTTGTATTTCAAATTTAAATCTGTCCTAAAAGTGACAGGGAGCCAATGGAGAGACAGAATAACAACACATCTTCAAATGTGAGCAGCTGGAACAAGGGCATGTTTGGTATTTTTGCTTGAAAAATGAATGTACTTATCATTTCAGCTGTAGTTCAGTAGTTTCCCTCACTTTATACATCGTTATGTTTCTCTCTGTCCGTCTCTCCGCCAGCTGTCAGTGATTTTCCTGAAGACATCTTTACTCCGGAGCAGAGGAGACAGGGAGCGGTGCTCCTTCACACTCTCTGCGTGAGTGTCGGCTCTGCCTGAGAGACAGAATTTGAACCGCGAGAAGCCTCGTTTTGTTGCATTAAACTCACAAACAGACAAGCCTTTTGGCCAATAACGTGTCTCCTGTATTTCACAGGCTATCTACATGTTTCATGCGCTGGCCGTCGTGTGCGATGTTTACTTCGTTCCTTCACTGGAAAAAATATCAGAGGTATGATCTGTTGAGAATACAAATAATGTAAGACATGAAGGGTGGTTCATCAGCTTGAAAACAACTAGATTTATTTGAGAGTTGATGTTCTCTTTGTTTTCTTCAGGTGTTAACATAGATTTTTTACCAAAGCATCTGTTTATTTTCTTTACCTCCAACCCTTAAAAGGATAAGGAGGGAGTAATTCTTTCTTTTTCTTACTGTCTATATTGACCACAAAATTATGTCAACCAACAGTGCATTCACTCAACTGCAAGCACATTTGTTTCAACTGAAGACGTAAATCTTTAACAGATTACAAATATATTATTTAGGTTTTAAAACACTTTCTAAAACAGCTGGGCACTGTAGTTTGTAGAAAACACAACTCGACACTTCCATTAACACTTCAGGCCCTAACGAACACAATAGAGTGCAATAGCTTATACCTTGGCTACAAAACACAAGTTAACACACTAACATGAAACTGTATTCTAGTTACAGTGGGCTGATATGAACCTAGATGTTTGATAGAAACTTAATTAATCATTCAGAAACACCGTCGGCATCATTGGCCACGTTATACACGTAAATTGCGAAGAGTAAGAAACTGTCAAAGTGAGTTAGTTGGCAGTAAGAACAGTGCAGACGATCAGCAGCCTGTTTCAACTCCTCCTCTTCCCTCTAGAACCTTCAGCTCACTCAGGATGTTGCCGGGGCAACCTTCATGGCAGCTGGGAGCTCCGCCCCCGAGCTCTTCACTTCTTTGATTGGTCAGTACAATGCTCATCTAATCGATCACCCACTCTAATGTGATTGCTCCATCAGCGCCCAAATTACCGACAGTCATATGCATCTTCCACAGACTGGGAGTGAGAAAAGTCAGGTGTGTGTAGGCAGAAGAAAGACGGCGAGAAGAGAACGTTTCATTTTGATTGATGGTTTGCCAGCTCTTGCCCTAAGCGTTCATTTTCAGTTTTTAGTTTCACAGTCACAGTCAGGCTGTCAGTAAATGTGGATTTAGATGAAAAAATACACTTTGAGTAGAAAAGAAGCCCAAAATTGGTATATTTATATATATATGGTAAATATCCAGACATTGGCATCAATGTGATAAATGTTTCCAGGGTTACATTTAGACTGAAGTAGGCTTGTTGCTCACAGGATGTTGTTTAACAGTATATGGAAAATGTGGCCCAGATATAAAACAGAGACACAAACCAATGCACACATGTTTTGAAGGTGTGAGAAACTTGGAACACGATTGGGGATTTCTCCTGGATACTATGTACAGTTTATTAAAATGACTTTAAAAGATGTATTACTGGGATTTGTAGGAATGAAAACGTTGCTTCTTAATCCATTTCTTCGTATATCACCTCTGAAATAATGTAATTTATTCTCAAAGGAAAAAAGGCTGGCTTTGTTGTGTGTTGGAGTGGAGTATTGGCGGCAATAAGCAGTAAACATTACACAGTCAGTAGCATGAGATAAAAGACATCTGCCCCAGCCCCCGAGGTGATGAACGAAAGATGCCATATTTCTTTTCAGAGGAGAGAGATGTCTAACTTTATAAACTTTTATTTATGGGAGGGAGATACAATCCATCATTTCCTACAGATTGTCACGGTAAATTAATTTTCGCTGGTGATTTATGGCTCGCCCTATCCTGTTCTGTGTTTTTAGGGGTGTTTATCACAAAGGGAGACGTGGGTGTGGGAACTATCGTGGGCTCGGCTGTCTTTAACATCCTGGTCATCATTGGCATCTGTGGCATCTTTTCCGGACAGGTACACGCACTGTGTTCAGAGCACAAGCTTAAAGGAGGACTAACTTCTCTTTTTCTGAACCAAATGACAAAATAGAAACTCATTAAACGTAAAAGCAAATAGATATGCTGATGCTTTCCCCCCTGCCAGTGTAAAACCGTCAAGCAATGATCATATGATTACATCTTACACCATTTGTTTAACTAATGGAAATGTCGTATGTGCGTCTCCTCTCTCCAGCCCATCTCTCTGAGCTGGTGGCCTTTGTTTCGTGATGCCGTCTTCTACATCCTGTCCATAGTTGTGCTGATCTTGGTGAGAAACCCTTCAGCTCGCACTGAACTCTTTTTCACTGTTTGGTATTTGGTATGTTTGGTGCTCTTTGGCCACTAGCAGGCACTTAATGTTTGTTGCTCCTTTCTTCTAGTAATAAACCTGCCATTAAGCACTGACCCCAAATGGTTAATATGTAGCATCTATATATATATATATATACCTATATATATACCTATGACCCACCCAAAGTTTGAAGAATATATCTTAAGTACAAAATGATTTTGAATCAAAAAGCTAAATATCAACATATCATTGGAAAAAGAAAATCAATTTGATTTACACCTAAAGTCTGCTATAATTTTACTTTACCACCTACATGTACAAGACCACAAACTACAGTATATATGGCTACTAGTAGAGGGCAACTACTCACTTCATACAATATAATTGCTTGACTGATACTGGATTTGTAATGACAATATTTATATTATTTATAATATTCATTCACTAGCCCATCACTTTTTTTTTTTTTTTACATAAACACGTAACAAAAATGTCTCATTGGGGTCCCTTAAATGTGATTGTTTGAAATAAACTTGTCAGTGGACTAACTAAGTTCTCAAACATATCTTTTGCATTCCTGTACTGCAATTTCTTGGTATAAATTGGACTTAAATGCAGACACCGATATATCTGTGACGAGCAAATGCTAGTCAGTATATTGGCCGATATTATCTAATCACTCATTATTTATGTTCCTTATGTAAAAAGTGAATTTATGAGGTGTAATTAAAGTATATTTCCATTTTATTTGCAGGTGATCTATGATGAAAAAGTCATGTGGTAAGTCTGTAATGAAACTTTTTCACAATGCAGCAGCCTCTCTTGTTTGGACATCAGCTGACTGCCGTTGCGATGAATGTGGTATTGGTGTGTTGGTGTTTCAGGTGGGAGACCATCATCCTGATTTCTATGTATGGAATCTACATAATCATCATGAAGTGAGTCTCTTTTCTCTTCCTCTCACATTTCCGTCCTGTTGGAATCCAGCCACCATGCACTCTCCACCCACTAAAGACCCAATATCTTTGCGCGTGTGTTGTCTCTCGTGCAGGTTCAACAGATCTCTGTGTAGCCTGGTAGAGAGACACTGCAGGAGGGCAGGGCAGCCGTGCCTTGGCAGCCTGCGGCGGACGACTACGGTTGGAATCGTTGGAGACTGTGACAACGACATGGTGCCGCTGAAGCCAGGTGCACGGGCGCGTGCGAGTGCATGTGTACATCCAAAACATCAAAACGTTCCCTCGGTCCCTCAGCAGCGTTCCACAGACCTAGTGACACAGTTTAGGCTGCCCGTCAAACCCATTTCTGTTCCCATGTGCATTTCTAGCTGAAATAGAACTGGACCACTTTGATGGACAATATGTTTTTCTCCGCGTTGTCTCTCTCTATCGCTTCTGTCTTCTTTGTCTTATTAAACGATCCTCTCCCTTCCACTGTTATATCCTGCTAACCCCCGTCCACCTCCCCTCTCTTTCCTCAGATTCATGTGTGGTGGCCGGCCAGGATTCAGGAGTGGTGATGGTGGATGAGATGCTGAACGCGCACCCCCACCAGCTCTCCTTCTCAGAGGCAAGCCTCCGCCTTCTCATCACCCCGCATTTACCCCCCTGTAATCACCCTAAATATATTCAATCTTAACTAATATCCTTGTTCCAGTTTCTTTCTAAAGAATTAAAGTATGTAATAAAGTTGAATACATGTCTAATGCTTCTATATTTAATAGTGTAGCATTCTCTGCTGCAGAACGATACCAAACATATATGAAGACAATTATAGACAGTGTTATACCAGGTTTAAATGGCAATTATGTTATTATAAGAACACACATAAGATATTTACCATATGTCTGTAGATATATGTGTGTTATCAATTCAGTGACACATGAACTCATGCACATAGATTTCTATATTTATATCCATATCAGCATTTTAACTTGATGTAAATGTAAAGTGTCCTGATATATCTTTGTTAGGATATGGCGCTATATAAATAAAACTGAATAATTGAATTGAATTAAATTCACATTTCCTGTTTCATTAGCTATTCAACAAAATCCCATCTGTATCTTTATCTGGATTAGTGGATAGGCGTAAACAGTTCCTGTTGGTTCAGGTTCCATTTTACCTGCCTCAAAATCAGCATGTTAAACATGTTAAACTTCAGTACCTTCAGAGAGTTGGTTAAACATAACAAATTCATTAATATACATTTAATTCAGCACGGCAAAGTGAGTTTCTTTGTTCTTATTTCATGAGTTCAGAGTGTTGAATCTTCAGCCCATGTCCCGGACTGTGGGAGTATTACGTTAGTTTATTACAGGTCTGTTGTAAATTGGGACCTTGGGTGTCCCACACTGTAGTGGAGGTGAATTCTTTCTTAATGAAAGATGTAAAAACATCATGTTTTAGGGGGCTTTACTTTGTTTTATTTATATGTATACATGATTTAAAAAAAAAAAAACCTGCCAAAACCTTTTTTTACACCTGTTCTTAAGTCATAAACACAGGAGCAAAAACTATTTAAATCAGACTTAGGGCTTCTGTTATTGCATTTTTAGTTTTCTTATGTTTATTCTTAAAATGTGGTAATGATTCATCTGTAGTAAAAAAAAAAGAAACGGTGCAGTTTTTGTACAGAAGGATTGCAGGTGGACAGAAAGATGTTGTTAGATAGTCACCATCTAATAAGCCCATAAACAAACACAAACACAGGCTGCTGCCTGATGCGTAATATTATCCCAGAGAACGAAATATCTCCAATTCCGCTTGTTCGCTCTCTCGGCTCTCCTGCATGCGTGTTTGTCACCTCTTGTGAATGTGAGGACGTGCCTGCTGCCTGATCACTCCTTCAGCCAGTTCTCATGTTGTTAGCTGCAGTCAAAAGAGCTCATTTCCACACGCCTGCTGCAGTGTTTCCCGTGTCATCTTTGTCTTCTCGCTCTTCTTCTTCTTTCATTTCCTACTTTCTTTTCCCTGACTTCACCCCACTTCCTTCCACCTCCCACAGAGGCAGAGGCTGATTCGCGCCCGAGTCGGCCCGGAGGAGGGGGCAGCGTCGGGCGAGGAAGGTTTGGGTGCTAACGGGCCGTGGGGGCGGGAGAACGGGACGGTGGGCGAGGGAGACGCGCAGCTGCTGGAGGGAGCGAGGGAGACGGGTAAAGAGACGGTGGGAGAGGCCGTTGGGGGAGCACAGCCTAAAGAAGAGGAGGAGGAGGAGGAGGAGGAGGAAGAGCAGGAGGAAGGAGAGGAGGAGAACGCTCCGTTCAAACCGTTCAGCCTGCCAGGTGAGCTGAACTCACACAGAGGCAGGTTTTAGTAGCACGAGATATTCTCGGATGTATTTCACATTGTTATATCTTTAAGAAATAAATAATTTTAATGGTTGAATAAAATCTCTGAGGCCACAGAAGCCGTGTCTTTCTGGCTAACATTGGCGTGAATCTCAGTTGAATGGATATCAGTAAATTTCAGTCAAACTTGCTTTTGAAGTTTACCTGTTAAACTCAACTTGTATTTATATAGTAGGTCAAGTAGTTCCAGCAGCCGTGAAACAAAAAGAACTTAAGATCCCCCCAAAAGTGTTTGCATTTCTACTGCATCAGAAGAACCACGGAGACTTGGAACATTAGACCGATGACAGATGTTGAGTTGATGAAATCAACGACTACCTTGAACAGGGACTTTTTTGGCACATGGAGGTAAATTTAGTCCCTGAAAGCAGCGGTCAAAGCGCAGATAAAGTTCCTGAGTTTCTCAGTAAGTTCTTGGTCCCCAGGGAAAGTTCCTTGCGGTGGAAACACCCTAATGGATAGATGAGTACACAAGGCAGACAGATATACTCTTGATAGAAGAGAGAAAAATTGCCAGACACTAAAACAGAAGCAGTAAGGAGTACACCTTAAGATGTTGTACTCTTTAACGTGTCAAATGTCTAATCCCTCTGGTTCTAACTGACGACTCTTTGGACCTTTCGCTATATTTATTCAATCGACTGAACAGGGAAAGATTCACACCTGAGCTACTTTCATGCGCCTGACCACAGGACATGATGTCATCTGTTGACAGCAGCCAATAACTTCTAGCTTTTTCCTTTTTTCCTGTGTTATAAACGGATTTATTGCTAATGGAGCTAATTAGAAAGGGGACGATTCTAACGCACACAGGCTGCGCCGCATGAATCATTTAGACGTTGAGATGAATCCGTAATGATCCCTGCGGGGGACTTGTGTGTGCACGTGTGTGTGTGTATTTGTGTCTGTGTCGTCGTAATGTCCTCAGGTGGTTGGTGTGTGCGTCTGAAGTGGCTGCTGTCTTGGCCCGTGAGCGTGCTGCTTCACTGCACCGTCCCCGACTGCAGCCTGCCGCGGTGGGAGAACTGGTACCTGCTCACCTTCCTGTCCTCCACGCTCTGGATAGCCATCTTCTCCTACCTCATGGTCTGGATGGTACGAAACACTAATGCCCTAACACAAACACACACACACACACACACACATATATATATATATATATATATATATATATATATACAAACACACACACACTACCTCTTTCCTCTGTGTTTCTGTCTAGGTGACCATAATCAGCAACACACTTGGAATCCCAGAAGTCATCATGGGTATTACTTTTCTGGCAGCCGGCACCAGTGTCCCTGACTGTATAGCCAGCCTCATTGTGGCCCGACAAGGTGTGTGTGTTTGTGTGTGTGTGTGTGTTTAATCTGTCTCAACACATATTTACAGCGTTGATTAAAACCATTTACACCAGCTAGCTTTTTTTCAAAACTAACTCAGAATATTGAGTGTGATGGTTTCCTTCCAGACTGCTTTGACAAAACTTTCTTAACTCAAGAGATATCTAAATAAGTATGTGAAGCAATTACTTAAAAATGTACTTTGCAAAATGTCTGTTGAAGCTTTCGCGCTAGAAAGCATGAACCCAACATCACCTTTTTATTACATCTCAATGGGAATTCAATGTGTAGCATGTTTTCTACATCGCAGCATCTTTATTAGTCCACATCACAGCACACAAGTTAAATTATTAGTGTGCTTCTTCTCCTTTAATCATATTGTAGATATCATAGATTAAAACAACAGAAAAATGAATATGGCTCTCCAAACGTTACATATTTACAGAGCCCTTTTCAGAGATAGTGTTAAAGTGTCACGTGACATGTGTAATGAGGATGTGAACTCGAGCTGTTTGCACTACACGTTGTAACACGGATTCCGTCAAATGCTGCAGGGATGGGCGACATGGCCGTGTCCAACTCCATAGGCAGTAACATCTTTGATGTGCTGCTGGGCCTGGGCTTCCCCTGGGCGCTGAGGACTATTGTCGTCAGCTATGGATCAGTGGTAACACCGACTTCTTTTTTTTCTTCTTCCGCCTAATATCTTCCACAGCTCCTGAAAACACAGCAATACCCCAGTGGTGTTTTCAGCACACAGGTGCACATGTTCAGGGTTGGAAGCTTTCCCCTTTTGAGACTATAACATAAACCGTTGCAGCTGCGAAGTTCGATGGGAGAGATGCTACTTTATACTTGTACTGAGGTTGTTTTGTCAGCTGCTGTTTCCGAAGGAGGAGAATTAACTTTCAATCCCGTCATCATATTTATCGCATTACCAACGGCGCAAAGTCAGCAGGTGTTTAATTCAAACGACTGCAACGTCCCTGGTTCCATTGTAGCAGAGGACCCCCCCCTCCTTCTCCCCTTGTTTCCTGTCACCTCTTGGCCATCCACTGAACTACAATTAAAGAAAAAAGCAAATCTTAAGTCTGAATATTGCTCGGCATCTCTCTGTGTAGTCAATAAACGACTGCATTTAACTATAGAACTCCTCGATTTAACTGAATGAACTTCAACAAGAACAAGACTCTTGAACAAAACAAGGAATTTATCGAAGTGATTTTAAATCTTCGTGTTAATGCGCTGTCATCTCTGGTTTTTAGGTGACAATCAACAGCAAAGGCCTGGTGTACTCAGTGGTTCTGCTGCTGGCCTCGGTCACACTCACCGTGAGTACAGCTTCCTGTTTTTCTTCACTTATGATTTTCATCAGATCTTTTCTCTGTTGAGGCCCGAGAGCCCTTTGTGTCAGATTCTGGGAAATATGAGATTATATTTAGGGCAGTGCAACAGGATATTAATCTCTCTCTATTTCTGTCCACCCCTCCTCAGGTCCTGTGCGTCCATCTGAACTGCTGGAGGTTGGACCGCAGGCTGGGACTCTGTCTCATTCTGCTCTACGCCATCTTCCTCCTCTGCTCCATCGGCTTCGAGCGGCTGTAGAGGACACACACACACACACACACACACACACACTCCCCACGCACAGAGTCATACGAAAGGACGCAGAAATAAGTGGTCCGGCTTGTTTTTCACCTTCACTGCTGCCATTATTAATCAAATGTACGGACAGATTAATTTCCATTTCATTTCACGGTGGCTGTACACGTTACTGGAACACCGGCTTTCTGAAAGCTGCATTGTTTACCTTTGATAAACGAGTATTTTACCTAGTTTTGTACGAAGCACCTACAGCCCAGATTTTGTGAAATCAAACCAACTTATAATGCACTATGTCTCACAACAAATTTATAAAGTGTTCAATTTGTATTCTGAAACCAAGACTATTGCATAGGAAACCCCAAAAGTGTGTTAGTTTACTTATTAATACTTTACAACTGCCACAAGTAACCTCAACGACCAGATGATGATTATATATGTAAGCTGACGTAGTTGCTTCTCAGTGTCAAGTTGTAATCACGCCTTTGTGTGTGTGTGTGTGTGTATTCGTAAAAAGCATAGCATGGCTCATCATCACACACCAGATAATTGCACTAAGCCACTGTTGTCTTGGCCTTGTACATAATGTAGCCCCCCCCCACCCCCCTCTTTCCTACAGGCTTCTCAGCACAGAGGTGGTGTTTGTGCTGGAACAAAGGCAACGGTACCCTACATGGTGTTTTTGAACGTCTGTATTTTGGAGAGAGTCCTTGAGTGTATGTTGTTGAGTGCAATAAAACGTTTTTCTTCTGTGAGCAACACGTGAGGAATCACACAAGAAGTCTAAATTTCAACATTTTCCCAACAGAGTTTGGTTGAGTTATACTAGAAGTATAAATGTGTTTAAACTCATTTGCCAACCTATGAAGAAGGCTTGCATTCACACCATAAAATGTGTCATCTATTTAATTACAAAATTAAAGGAAAACAAGAAACACATGGCTTTAAAAAACCCCATCATGACTTTAATTTCCCCACAGACCCTCACCGTCTCTCTTGATCTCTTATATTTAGTGACACAGTTGGGTTTAATATGTATTTGTCCTTAGAGGTGATGAAGACCTGCATCCAGTGCGATGCACATACTTACCTTTGAATTCATGGGAAGAAAAACATCTCTCTGGTGCAGGTGGTGCGTGGTTGGGAAGTACTGCCACAAACGTCCAGTGATTGATGATTGTCAGAACTGAATACAGGAAATCCAACTCGTCTTTTCTCCTGAGAATAAACAGACACACTGATAATATAATGTTATCATCACGTGAACCTTAAAAGATAAACACAGCCGATAGTTGATGTAAATCAGCGTTAAACTCTGGTATATTGCACGTGGGCATTTACAGATAAACAGTGGAGAACGGAGAAATAGTGGAACACAAGTTACACGAGAATACATTTGAGCAAGAGCAACCTTTGGATGAGATACAGACAAATGTTTTGTAGTTCAATCAGATGTTACCTGCAGCGCTTCAGCACCAGGGACAGTTCAGCAGGCTGGAGAATGGGAGCTGTCCAAGTGCTGAAGCCGGGACACACGCGACTGACGGTCAGCTGAACCCGGTGAGCCGAGTAGAAAACAGGAACCGCGTTGTAGCTCAAACTGAATCATTTGTGTCCTTTTAACGCCAGCGGTGCTTTTTAAACATATTAGCTGTATACATGATAGCATATGTAATGTAATCTACTTGTCATAGTACACCAGTTTTGCTCTTAGAAAGAATCTACTTACTTTACCACAGAAATTGCACAATGTGTGAGCAAGTGGACGTCAGTCAAAGTCACACTTCACATAGATGTCAAGATGTATTTTGCAAAGATGTTATACTTATGTTGCTGACTCTTCCTGGAGTTGTCTCACCACCATCCACAATTTATACATTTTTTACAGCTGCGAGTAGCTCCTCCCTTTCCTTTGTGCTTTTTTGTCATTTGTCCAGCGTGAAAAGACTAAATAAGATTGCTCAAAATGAGTCACTAGTGTTGACAGACACAAGAAACAACAGTAATTAAGTAATTTGCAGCACACACAAATATATATATATATATATATAATAAACTAACATATTTTTGGTATCTCTGGACATTATCAAGATTGTATGGCCTCTTTGACACTAATGTTTGGTGACATAAAAAATAAGTTGTATACAGGAGGGTGTCAATAAATCGAGTCAAATATAATTTCCAAATGTCTTGGCTGTTCACCAAGGGAGGATATATCTATATCTATCTATCTATCTATCTATCTATATATATATATATATATATAGATAGATAGATAGATAGATATATCTCAACTGCATAAAGGGAGAGGATATACTAGAAATGATGAGTATTTAAAGCAGTTACAATGGACACGTAATTCAAAGTGTTTATTTCAGTCAGGCTAAACCGGCTTCGATACCAAAGAAATGTAAAAATAAAAATAGTACAACAAAGTACATCATTTTACAAATACTCATAATGGAGGTTTGACATATCAGAATAATCAAATAAATTCAAACATGTCACAGTCATAACAAAAATAGAAAAAGTCAATACAGTACATAGAATGCATTAGGAGCTATATACTTGAAGTGTTTGCTATACCATAGACTTTACAAAATTCTACTAGAAAAACCTCCCAGTACCAATGGAATATCAGGTAATATAAAATGTAAAAAAAATAAAATACAAACAATACAACAAAAAGACAAAAAAAAAAAAAAACACTTGTGAAATGAGTGTGTGCGCATTCACACAGGTGCAATCTGCATGCAAATCTGCCTCAGCGTGACAAAGATAAAAGCAGCTACAGTTTGTAAAATGATTTTGTGTGTCGTGGCTTTGACAGCAGCTGTTTAGAAACGACTTGTGAAGGATGACGCCGCTGCCGAACGGTTTCTTAAAAGCTAGCACAAAACCTCTTTGAAAAAAGGATGCACCTTTATGATGACTAGTTTCACGCACTGAACTTAACCGCAGTCAGTTTCCCTGATAAGAACAGAAATTATCTGACAGGTTTTTCAAAATAAGAGAACGTTAGCTCTGTCTGAAGGAGAAATCAATTTCAAAATAAGAGAATGTTAAATCTGTCTGATGGAGAAACAACGTTGAAGACTGACATTACGCTAAATGTTTTTGTCAACTTACATCATATGTTCAGTTGTATAGTGGTGGGTAAAGTAACTGATCTACCCAGTAAGAGAAACAGCAATGAAAAGTTGATTTTGGTGCAACCTTAAAAGTAGCAAGGCCAAAGATTTTGTGCTAACAGCTTCATGAGTTTCATCAAGTGTTTTGTTGGCAAAAAAATTAAGACTTTTTTTTTTTCACCATATATGTCCCACTGATTTAAATTGAAACAAAGATGCTTTATGTGATTATGATAAGCTCAGTGGGTCATTGTTGTGTGTATTTCATATGATGGTGGACCTTGGCACTGAACGGCTCCCCTCAAGGGAAACCTCTTTAAAAGATTAACGCTCCAATTGATCAGACAAAAGTACACAGACAAATGCCACTACAAAAGTCCACTAGTAACCAGAACAATAACAATAGTAATAATAATAATATTCCTTGACCATATACGTGGTGATTTTATTCTTTCTCCCACATTCAGGGAGTAAAAATAGATAATTTGGCAGAAAAGAAACTGTGTTATCTCGACAGTCCATACTGTGTCTTCGAGTGTGAAAGGGTGCCGATAATTAGCTGTGATGCTAATCCGCTTGCTCCTGGTAGCTCCCATGGAGACAGCAGTTACTATGGTTACTGCATGCTCTCTGTCTCTGTATCTAGTGTGTGTGTAACAGTCCAGGAGAGAGTGTGTGTCTATACTGTATATACGCACAATATGTATGTGTTTGACGGCAAGCCTCTGGGGCTTTGCAGGCCGGTTGGTAGTGATAGTTTGATCCCCATGTTGACTGATCCCCCCACTGACGCTGTAGATATTAAGACTTCTAAAGCTGATCTGCGATCTGCCTCAGCTACATCTGGACAGAGCCCGGGGCTCCGGACTGAGAGGAGGTCTGACGTTTCCACCGGGGGTGAGGTCCCGTTACTGAGGGGATGGGACACGCTGCTATGATGTCACTCGGGGGCGGAGCTCTGGTTCTGCTGGTATATGGAGGCTTTATCCTTCAGCAGAGCCAGGCACAAGTGACAGCTCCAGCTCCCTGTAAGATACAAAACCATGTGTTTTGACATTGTAGCTGTTGCTAGGGAAACTACCAATGCGCAGCAGGCCTGTAAAGAATGCATTTATGAGGGAAAGAGCACACAGTCCCATGAGGATTTCTGAGAACTCTCTAAACAAATGATTGGAGGCAACAGATCAAACCAGATGGTTTGTGGGTGCCTTGAAGGTGACCTTAGATATCCTGGGTGAAGGTGACCTTCGTGGCACCGGCCTTTAACTCAGCACAAAGTGTTGATATCAGGGATGTCTAGCACATGTCCTTCAAGTCTGTTAACTTCTGCAGTAAAGTGTTTGGTGTCAGCTTACCCTCCGGTGGTTCGGTCATGGGGGGACTTAGACAGTACATGTGGTAGCCTCGGTCGCAATCATCACAGAACAGCAGCTGGTCCTACAGAAACACATCACGTTGAGTCTACCGATTAGACAAGAAGGGACAGAGAGACAGTTCCTTCCAAAAACATCAGGATAAACTGTGAAGTCACTTAACACTGGGAGTCATTACCACCAACTCTGGCTGACAGCCACAGTGCTGGTGAATAAACATAATGGTTCATCAGTGGCTGATTTAAATGTGCTGACAATGAGAAGGAGAGCGCAAAGTTATAATGGCCTGAAAGGAATGGTTTCATATTTCGTTTCTTATTTCTCTGAGGTTCATGTTTGTGTGTTGTTTCTATCGTAAAAAAAACCCTAAATGGTTTATTCTTGTAAATTGGAGTTTTTTAACTCAACAATATCTTTACTGAACAACATCATTTGTGAGAGACACACGTGTTGGAAATATAAAAAAGGGGCTCACGTCATTCTCTGATGTGCCGCAAACGTTGCAGCACTTGCACTCAATGCACTGCCAGCGGTAGGTCTTCACGGCAGCCATCATCACTGGTGTGAACTGCAGGCATGTTGGGTGGCCTTGCGGGAAGGAATGGACATGGGAGAAATGTTGTCAAATAAGAGGAACAAAAATGAAAAGTGCTCTCCTTATGACCAGCTAGTTGCTTGATAAATGACTTGGTGAGGCTTCACGCTTCTCCTCATTAAGATGTGGTTGTAGTAAGATAATCTAATTTAATATGTTTGGGAGGGTTGTGTCTTTTTTCTAGTCTTTCCAAAACCAAAAACACAAGAGCGAAAGTGTAAGGAATGGATTCAGTTATTTGTTTTACCGCTTTAACATGAGCTGCAAACATTAGCATGTCCAGCTAACTAGCTACAGTAGTAACTGAACATTACCACCAAAAAGCACATTAATAAATAACTACATAAAGTCACGACTGGCACATCCACTGTGTAGCATTTCTCCACGGTCTTGAAGCCGACCTTGGATACTATCTGAGTTCGGGCTAACGTCAGCAGGTGCTTTTGTCGACCCACGTCTAAAATCAAAAGACTCGTTGTTTCATAAATTACAATAAATCACGACGGTAAATCTGGCACCATTATCGATTGTAAACTGAACTGTGAACAGAAAGCCCTCGACGCAGCAACAGCAACAGTGATTGAAGGGGGGCGGGGCTTAGCAAACAGCCAATTGGTGATGAAAGAGACATGGGGAGTTCATACCTGAGCGTCCACAGTCTGAGCAGGACACCAGCTCTTCTGATTGGCCAGTCTTCTGGTTTAAGGTGGAGTCTCCCAGACAGAAGTCACAGTAATCGTTGGGCAGTGCCAGCCCATTGGGGCCCTTCTTGGTCGCTGAGTGGGAGAATGAGTGAAGAAACCATTTATTGCACATTAAAACTGTCACTTTAAACTTAAATGTCACTATCTTCTTGCAGACAAATATGTGGACACCGTTTGTTTAACTGTAGTATAATAAAGTTTATAAACCAAATATTTATAACACCCTTTATACTCTGGCTGATGATGATCCAACGAATGAATGAGTGACAACTGACAAAACGCACTGGTTGAATGTACTGGCTAACACGATGTCGCGTGCACAGACGAACAGCGATGCAATGGATATGTTGGGGTGGTGAAAGAGAAAAAGATTTTAAAAAGAGCCAGGAATCCCAACTGTGCAAGCATGTTTCAGTCAGGAACACTGAGTCTAATCCCAAATATGGGATTCAAAATCATCATAAAAATGTTTAAATGAAAGGAGCGGAACAAATAATAAAAAAAAAGAAAGAGAGAGTTTCCTTGTTCAAACACACACACAGTAAGATAATCTAATTTAATAGGGGTTGCATGCCATGTGGGGTTACATGGCATGCAACCCCACCTCCCTCCTCTCTCTCTCTCTCTCAGCACTAGAGTGTGACTCACTCTTCTGCTCCTCAGGCTGGCGAGGAGTGGGTGGTGCCTCGATCTCCTCGCGGTCCTCGCCCTCCTCCTCCGCCAGGTGAGAGTGTGTATAGTGGTAGCTCAGGCCAGGACGGTTCTTGTAGCGCTTTCCACAGACTGACACACACACACACACACACACACACACACACACACACACACACACACACACACACACACACACACACACACACACACACACACACAC
>JAVQJD010059528.1:0-38268 GCA_036023655.1 Nannoperca australis | reverse complement strand
TCTTTGTGTGTGTGGAAGTTGGTCTCGACCGGCTCCATGTGATTGAGTGCCCTGAGATAACTTTGTTATGATATGGCGCTATATAAATAAAATTGAATTGAATTGAATTGAATACATATGTCATTCGGCACAGCGGCTGGTATTTGAAAAGAGAAGAAAGCGCGGATATAATGAGATGAAAACATATTTTGTGGTGGAGACATTTATGATGGCTGCCTCTGTGTGGTATACATGAAACAGAGCTGGGATGTGTTGCATTATATCTTCAGTTTTTTCTGTATGACTACATGAAAAAGTACAAAATAAATGCAGCAAGCCACAAAGTTTATGATTGTGGTTAGACAGTACTACTGGACACTGTTGTTCCACAATGCAATGCACAATAGAAATGAAGAAGCTATGAAAAAAGTGAGTCCCCAGACTGCCCTCTGTGGTGGAGGCCTTTCTGTTGCTTAGAGCAAAACAGATTAACTGTAAAACCATTGCAACAACAACTTTCAGATATGCTTATGTTTAAAGTCAGCTGTCAAAACCCTGTCTGCTGTATTTCAATGTATTGCCCCCCGAAGCCAAATAATAGCTTTATAGCAGAATTCTTTGAATTTCTATGTTATCCATGCATATCCATGTTGATGACCCATCTAACCATTATGACATAAAATTTCTAAATATAACTGATTCATTCAATCTGGTACAGCATGTCTCTGGTTCACCTCATAACTGAGGCCACACCCTTGACCTTGTATTTACTTTAGGCCTGACTATAAACTCCCTCTTATTGGTAGACCTTGTATCAGATTATAAATGTATTCTGTTAGACTCCTACATCCAGGCAACTTCTCCATTTCTGAAGCAAACTATGTGTTCCTGCATGCTAAATAACCAGTTTATTATAAAGGATGCAAGAACAGCTTATTTCTCAGAATTAATTACTACTAATAAACACAATTCCTAAGCTCTATTTAGTACAATCAATCCGTTTGTACAACCTACTCCCACTACCATCTCTGCCACTTCAACTAAAGATTGTGAATTATATTTATCATTTTTTGTCAACACACTTAATAGCATCTATGGGTAACTTTGTGTCCTCATCTACTCCACTTTCTTATGGGGTGCCTCAGGGGTCAATTCTTGGTCCTTTTCTTTTCTACTTGTACATGCTTCCCTTGGGCCAGATAATTGCCTGCTTTAGTCGTATATATTACCATTGTTATGCGGACAACACTCATGTATTATGTGTCAGTAAAACCAGATGATCTCAGCAATGTAAACATTCTTCACAACTGTTTTGCTGCCCTAAAAGACTGTATGTCACTCAGTATTTGTCAACTTAATTCGGACAAAACTGAGCTTCTCATTATTGGCTCTGAAAAAGCAACACATAACATTTTCCAGTGTATTGGTACACTTGCTGTCTATGTCAAACCAAACTCCAGGAATCTTGGCATAATATTTGACCCGCAAATGAAATGTGAACACCATGTCAAAAAATGTATTCAGTACAGGTTTTTTTTCAACTCAGAAAATTGCACAAATCAGACCACTATTATCAGCTTTTGATTTAAAACGTATAATTCAAGCAATTATTTTTTCCCACTCCGACTTCTGCAACGCCCTCTTCACTTGCCTTAGTCAAGTGGCCCTGGCACAGCTTCAGCTTTTTCAAAATGCAGCAGCTAGACTTCTGACTATGACAGCCCTGAAGATTTCAAATCACTTTTATTTTAGTAGTGCTGCATTGGCTCCCAGTGAAGTTCAGGATTGATTTAAAGATTCTTTAAATTACTATTAAATCCTATTACTACTAAGGCACTTTGTGGCATAGCTCCTGCTTACATTTCTGAGCTACTAAACCCATATACCACTAAGAGGCCACTTAGGTAATCTAACCTGTACAACGTGTAAAATGCAAAACCAAAGGTGTTTTTTGCAGCCAGAGCACCCAGACTTTGGAACAATCTCCCCTCTCACATTAGGTCATCTGAGAGTCTGTTGACTCTTTCAAACAACAATTAAAAACACACTTCATTAGATTGGCACTTCTGTCATTCCTCGGGGTGTATTCTAGGTGGTGTTGGGTTTTTATATATGTATATGCAATTTTCCCCAATTTTTTTAATGCACTTTATGTTTGTGTATTATTATTATTATAAATATGTGTATGTATGTACTTTATTGAATGCAGCTTGGCATACACATTCATCATGTACTATATGTCAGGGTGGCTGTGGGTGGGGCTGGTGACCCATCTGTATAGTAGTCAGTCTTATCACTGTGCATTATTAGGAGTTCAAAACCACAGGTGACAGACTCTGTCACCTGTGGTTGGTGGCATGTAGAGATGGCTGTTCTCTACATGCTATTGATCTGAGCTACTAAACTGTCCCAGCATTTTATATAATTGAAGTGCAACTGCTGGAGGTCACTGAGAGCATTCTCCGTGCAGATCCATTGAACAGTCCTGCTTAGGGGAATAAAAAGCATCGCATCCAACCTTATATGACATTCTCAATGGAATGCACACCTAAACAGAGAATCTGCTTGACAACAATGATGGAAAATATCATTGGTATCAATGGAAAATAGTAAAACTTTGGCAAAATGCCTGATTATGAATGGCCGAGTCTTCCAGATACTTGATTGCAGTTCCAGTGAAAACAGCTCTTTGGGTAATTGTCCTGCCATCTCAATATCTCCCCAGTGATATATTTTATGAAAGAGAGGCAGAGAGAATAGCAACGCCTGGAAAAAAGCAGGTAAATCAGACTGTTCATGCATGTACTTCTTGCTCTGGTTAGACAAAAACTGCATGACAAATATGTGAAAGAGAGATACAGACAAGGGTTGAGGGCTTAATGTTTCTCAGTTATCATTCCTCCAGCAAGGCACTGTAGCCTACCCCATCCAACACAGGGTGCATGCTGCAAGAGGCACCGAGGGAGTGCCTGGCATGGTTGGCATGGTGCCGTGTCCTGTGCTGCCTGGTGCATGCCTCTCATTTCTGTGTGAAGCTGAAACTGTCGCCACATAGACAGCTGGTTGTGAGCTGCAGAGCCCTGCAAGAGCACAAACCACCACATCCTTTTACACCGTCAAGAAGTTGGTTCATAATACCCATAGATCCACATCAGTTAACCCTCTCTAAATCACTACAAAAGAAATTTATCTGGAGTCCATGAAACTGACCTTAGACCAGTGCCTGGAAACAAAATGACACCCTCCGGCGTTCCGCTCCAGTGCAACAGGACCCTGTTCTGAGTTAGATGAGCCTGCTTTCAATCAGCACGCATCAGGCTGTATATCAGGTCTAATTAGTGTATGTGGGCCTGCAGCACAGAGCTTGGTGTGAGACATGAGCTTTCCGTGATCTGCAAGCTCTCCCCCGCACGGCACAGCCAGACCTCGTGCCTATACGACTTGCATTGCGTGGGATGTGACGCACAACTTTTATGGACTTGCTATTTCTCATCTTAACAGCCCATGTGTCACAGTCTGAATAAAATTCCACAACAATTCGATCAAAACCATGTAACACGGACATCCATATCCGTGCCGCCCTCGCACACACGGCGTGGTGTTTATTAGTGCCAAACATCTCACAAGAGTGGATGGATTTAGTCCTTGAGAAGATGGAAGTTGTGGAGAAAAGGTTGAGTGATACAGTTTGGTTAGATTTGTGAGTGTAATATTAAGGGTTAGTAGAGAGATTAAAATGTCTGTAGGAAAGCATAGATTCAATAGCAAGATCAAAGTTTTAACGAAGACTTGGTGTGTGATGCTTGAAGCTTGCTTGTAGTTCTTCGGCTTGCGATCTGCGTTGTGAGGAAGCGTCGAATAGGGAATCCGCCCGGGCACAACGGACCCTCGTCAGGACCCTACAGAAAGGAGGATGGAGAGGAAGAAACAGGAAGAGAATATCTGGGTGCTATATGCGAGAGAGAAAGAGAGAGAGAGGGTTAGGTGGGTATTTATAGGAATGCTGGAAGTGGCTTAGTTGATGTGTGGTCCTGCTCCTGAAACTCTGCTAGATAGCTCCAAAGTAAAGGTCCCTTAAACAATATGAAACAAGATGCCCGTCCGAGTGTTGTGTACGTCCCTGGCTGGATGCTGGCCTGAGGGCAGAGATTGGCTGGGCTGTGTGACTTTATTGTGAAAATTAGGGTAAGTGGTGTGGTGCGGAGCATGTGGGCCGAGGGGTGGCTGTTTCGGCGCGGGGGTGAGTTACTGACAGGGGAATGTACTTACTGGCCCCCGAGAGACGTTCCACACTTACGTTGTGGCTGTTGAAAAACTAATCCTTGCAGTAAATCATGACATTATACATCCACACAGCTAAAATTATCCTGTGAAGGTCAGGCAGAAATTGTGACCAGGGTTTGGCTGCATTCTGACAAAGTGCTAGGAATCCAGAAGCAGACAAACATCCAGATAAACATAGTTCTATCTCTCCGGCAGCTTCGCACAGCTCCCTGACAATGTCCAAACATTGCAATTTCAATTTGCACGCCCTGAATCATTACACAAAATGCAGGTATTTTAGGTATGCTGAAATTGTTTTATTATTTTTAACACAGTAATTGCAGGGCAAATGGTCTTAATTATAACCCCAGCCTCTGAAATAAACAAGGCTGAAAATCTAAAGTGGTGATTATGGTTGCCCTTGGCCTGATGTGGGATTTGTGAAGCTGCTGCCAACTGTGTTTTCATGTCACTGTTTCGAGTTCCTGCCCAATATAGACACACTGAATCACTCATCACAACACATGCCTTAATGGAGGACAGTATGAAGGCTCTGTCCAGCACAGGAGAGATACTGAATCGGTCCTCTCCCATAATTCCTCCCTCAATGGAATGTTCCATAGGCTGTACCCTCCACAATTACCCCCGACCCTGTGATGAATGGTGGAAAAACTGGATTTGACAAATACTATCTATCAGTGCTTCTTTTTCCCAGAAAACAGTTAAATAGTTATGGTGCAACCAGAAGAAATGTACAAATGTCATTCTAACATAAAGGATGGATTTCAGTGCCTCAATATGAATAATGCAAAATGTCTGAGATATGATTTGATAATGGTGCCAGAGCTCAGCGAGAGGCCAAAGCCAGCAGTCTGGGATTTAGCTGCCTAAAGCAGATGCTCCTGTCACAACATATTTTTAATTGAAAGATTAGACTACGTTGGATGATATGAGCATGAACCTGGTGTCAATATATCACCAGTTAGAGTAACCTTGATGAATGCTACTGCACTGAGATGCTAATTTGATTCTTGCTGCCTCAGCTTGGCATTCCCTTCTCGGATGCCCGTGCCAGACGCTCGCTATGGCCATTTTGCTACCATGCCAGTGTTGTGCTTGGCCAGACACAGGAAGAACTGAAGTTTTGGCAGCACGCAAACCTTCAAACACACATACCCACACACACAATGGCCAGACAGGTCCAAGCCTGTCAGACACAGGTGGAATGATTTAGAACCCAAATTGGGATTTAATTTGGCTTCTGTCTGTTTAAGGTTGTTTATGGATGCTTTGCAGACTGATGTGGTGGCTCAGTTTGAGATCCAGGCCTGTACAAACACACACACCCACACACAAAACCTTCAAGGTACTGCTTTCTAATTAGGCATACTTTATAAAGAGTTGATATGTTGGCTTTAGTAATGGTTAGAAGAATATTACATTAAAGGAACAGTTTAACATTTTGGGAAATACACTTTCACTTCCTCCTGAGAATTAAATGAGAAGATTGATAACTCTATTTAACAAAATTTTTCAATGACTTAAAGTATGATGTTAATAAGTCTCTATTAAAGGCACCACAAATAATTATCAAGTCTGAGATTGTTGGCAAGCTAAAAAGTAGTTATTGAATGGGTTTTAGGTTAAATGCTCTATAGTTGCTCTGGAGCTCTTTTCCAGATGATAAGACAAACTGGAGGTCAAACTGATAAACCAAAAATAGCTTATATGGTTAAATAAATGCAAAAAGTGGCACATAAAGGACGATAAACACCAGCCAAAGGGGATTTATTTCCACAACCATTACTGATCTATAAGTATCACTAAGTTAACAGAAAAGATAATATTTTTAAAGAGTTGTAGATATATCACTTATTAGCCTTTATGATTGATGATATTAAAATCACAAAATGCATACGTGAACATGTGTTCATCTGCACCAACCTTCCAAATTCAATATCCCTCCAATGTTTTTCTTCCTAGAAGTAATTAGCAGTAACTCTGATAGTAAAAATCCCTGAATAGCTGATGGCAGCTTATCTGCCACAACAGGAGTTACTTTGCATCTCTCTCTCTCTCTCTCTCTCTGCTCTTGAATTCTGTGTCTCTTCCAGTCTCACTCATAAAGGCACATTTTCACACACGTAGCTGCAGAAACACACACTCCCGCATGCATGCACGCACGCACGCGCACACACATTATTAAGCTAGTTTGAAGCTGATATCAACTTTTATAGAGATTGCAGTTGCTCCTCAAGCTGAATACAAGGTTCATCCTGTGGAGATATTTTAATGAGGTAACACTGATTTACATAAGCCAGTAAGCAGGAGGGCATTAGACGTTCATCGCTTCACGCTTCCTCTCATTTCTCATCTCATATCTCCCTCGATCTTTGTCAAAGGTCATCGACTGCTTTATGAAAATTGGTCATTATTTTTGCTTTGCTTTGCCATCAGTTACCCTTACCCTTTCTCTCTATCCTCAACCTATATCCCACCTTTTATTTCTTCAGAGCTGCATCAGTGCTGAAGAAAGACAAACCGAGGTCAGTTTGATGGAAGGGTTGGACTGGTCAAACACACGTTTCTCCAAAAGAGGAGAGATGCTGCTCCCAGTAATTCACACATTGTCATATATACATTCTTCTTAGCTGTTAGCTAGCCTTTAGTAGCTTTACCTACATTAAGGAATCAGTTGGGTTTTTTTTTTTTTTTACTGGGGCTAACATTAAGCTAGCTGTTACAGCTGTTCCAAGAATTACTTGCAATCTGCTCTTCAATAGTGTTTAGACTATGTCACTTCCTAACATAAAGTGTGTGTGTGTGTGTGTGTGTGTGTGTGTGTGTGTGTGTGCGAATGTGCTGCCAGCCCAAACAGTGTTCACAATTTTGTTCAAGCTTTTCTATCTGTCGTTAGTCCAAAAAGGAAATAAATCTGGAGGGAGTCGGCTTAACAGTTCTGACAGCAAAAGTCAAGCAGCAAACAGGTGTAGGATCTCTGTCACTCCAGTCAATGCTGCGAAAACATTAGCGCTTCATGGTCCTCTGAGTTCATTGGTGAGCCCCCGCTCACTAACAGCCAATCCGAAAGAAGAAAAGTCATTATATGAACTTGAGCTGGCATAATGTTGTGTAAATGTAATTTTCTTTTTCTACACGTGATGATGAGACATTGAGGTCTGATGGCCTTGATGTTGTCAGAAGGCACCTTTGATGAAGTTGGGCTGAGTAATAAATTGAAGATTAGAAGTAATAAAGAGTAACTGATTACACTTTCAACGAACTTGCATAGTCTAATAGTTTGACATTTTGGGAAATACACTTTCTTGTCATGGATTAGGTGAGAAGAATGATAACAGTCTCATGTCTATCATGTTTTATATGAACCTGGAGCCAGCAGCCGGCTAGCTAAGCCTAGCACCAAGACTGAAAACAGAGGGAAACAGCTAAGATAGCTCTGTTCAAAGTTAACACACCACATGCCAACCAGGACCTCTAAACCTCACAATTAACAAGTTTCATCTTGTTTGTTTGATCTGTACAAAAACCAAAGTGGAAAGCCAGATTACAATCTTATGGGAGCTTATGTACCTGACTTTTTCTTGGCCTGACAAAGTCACTTCCTGGAGTCTCCACTGGATGCCTGGCAAACTCATGGACTCTAGGAAGTTACTGCACCTGGCAGAAATAGTTTCACATTTAGCGTCCAGACATGTGACCATCTTCTCATCTTATTCTCAGTAAGAAAGCAAATAAGCCAATTTCTCAAACTATCAACTTCCCTTCATCTGTAGAAATCTTTCCTCTACATTCATCTCAAGAACTGGAGCTAACTGTTGGTTTCAACAACAATGAGAGAGCTGAACAAAGAACAAGCAACAGAATTCATTACTATCTGATGTGACCCGAGAGCTCAGATTCAGGTATGAAGCAAATAGAGTAAGTTAATCTTAGACCTCACTGAGTAACAAACAGAAAAAGACTGAGTGCATTCAAGGACTGTCCCCCGTCTGAACTTTAGTTGATCAATTAACTCCATTATGTTAATCTGGGATGCACTCCATGTTCCCTTTGGCTCTCAGTCCCCAGGAACCCGGGGATGAGCCAAGGTGGGGACAGGGAGACGAGTTCATTTCCCGCCGAAAGGGGAATGAGCTCATCAAATGAGGAGCCCGGGGTCCATCTCTCCTCCTGTGAGGTCACCTTAGAGTCTGTCACAGCCTGGAAATACAACGCATGCTCTATGAGTGACCACTTTGATGTTTTAAAAACACACTCAAATGAAGATTTATCAGAGACTCTCTAGTCTATTTTTATTTGTGTTCATTTTCCGAAGCTTTAATGAGGCCCAGATTCTTTTGTGCAAGATACCATTTAAACATGATGCACTGAGGGGCAGAGTCAAATATGCACGCGCTCTTACATGAAAGTGTACGTCCTAACATAAACTGTCACCCAAAAGAGCAAAAATAAACACAGATGCATTCTTGGTTCCACCACATCCAGGTGAGTGGATACCATCTGCAGCTTTTAAGAGAAACAAAGCAACACAGAGCAGTTTTTGTGTTGGTCGGAGAGATTGTGACTGCAGTGAAGCATGCATCCCAAAGGTGATGCATGACAGTTTAGGACCCAGGCTCCATTGCTGTGATACACCAAATCAAGACCACTTCAATGGCCCAGAGAAGCAGCCGTGACTATAAATAAAGAGGCAGAAAGGCCAAGAATAGCCTCGGCGTGAGAGGAAGGACTGAATTACTGCCGCGATAAGCCATGATTCCTCACATGCAGTTGGATCACAATGTGGTGGGGGCACGCAAATTGGTACCAGCTGTGTGGCCTTGGAGTATGCTGCTGCGGACAGGAGACAGGGTCCAACTATGTGGATTAATCATTTACTCATATAACACAGCCACGCTGGAAACCTCAGGCACTCACTGCATTTATCTCCATTCATGTCTGGTGCTTGGCTTTGCGTGGCAGTGTGTGTGCATGCATGTGTCATGCACACATGTGTGACTCAGAACACAGTGGTGGCCTCAGTGCCCACCACACAGTCTGCCGGGGGAGAACGCTCGCAGAGTGGATCAGTCATCTCAGCACTCCGATCAACGTGCAACAGGATCGTTATAAGACACCCCGTCCTCCTCCTGTGCACCTCACCATTCAATATCTCCAGCTAAAATGCTGGCTATTGATAGTCCAAAAAGTCTTGGTGTCAATTTGTTTCCAAGTTTGGCTTTCGTAGAAACCATTTGGCCCACATCTTGGTTTCAGATGCATTCCTGAGATTTAGCACCCAGTTTTCTAGGAACAACATATTCTCGGAACACTCTGCCATACAGTATTTCAGAGAACTATATTTCACTGTATTTTTTGATTTAGGAAAGTGTCATTTTGAGAGTGAGGCCAGGGGAAGATGCAGCCAACAAATAGAATTTATAGCCATGAGAAACACAGACCTTCAAGGAAACATGTCAGTACTGAGATGTCAGTAAAGCCGTCGCTGACACGGTGCTAAGGAGACTACATCCACACTGAACGCTAGGGTTGTGCAACACCTACTGCCAGGTCTTATGAACCGCTGAGTTCACATACATAGATTTCACACCACACACCTCATTTTACAGATGGGGGTTAAACACTCAGCGTCATGATGACAGAATTTTTACAGCTGCAAACACATGCACGCACATACACAAAAATCGTTGCCTTTTTGAGTTTTGACCCCCATGTCTTACTCAGTGAAGCCTCTGTTTATAGTGCTGTTTTTACAGGTCTATAAAATATTAGTCTGAACCACTCTGCTCTTGTGTGTGTGGAAAAGCCACATCTGAAGTCTGCTGGTTTGTCATGAGTGGCTGTGGGGAATAAGAGCTAATGCCGTGGCTTGGGACCCTTCCTATAACAACACAGACTCCTTCAAGGGTCCCACCATGACAGCCAAGACCACTGCTCGGGCCTTGCCTGCTGTATATACTTCAAACGTCAAACCCACTACAGGGGACCCGTGCCGTGTTTACTGACCGACCTGCCTGGCCTGTTGCCAAGAGCAGCTCTCAGACATAAGTCGTTCCTCTGACATCACCGCACGTCTCAGCCTGCAAGGGGACGGTGGGTAGAACTGTGTGGTGCTACAGGAAAGCATCTCAAAGCAGCTATGCGTGCACATGTATCTCTAGTCTCTAAAGAGGCGGGACATCCAGAGAGAGAGAAGCTTGGTAAAACTTGTGTCATGTCTGCCTGTCTTTTCAGCCTGTCCCCATCTGCCTTTTGTTCGGTCCCATATTCTATCATATCTTTTGCATTATTTTCTTTTGTAACAGTTTTCCTCAGCTCTTGGTAAAGGAATATCTTTCCTAGCAATCTGGATTATAATAATCCTCTAAATCAGCTCTGGCTCCACAGGCGATGCCACTAAAGCTATTCCCTCCTGAGACCAGGACCACTGCTCCTTTTATCAGGCAGAGAGAGATGGAGCCAGAAAGTGAAAGCAAAGTACAAACCATTATTCATCTGTATTCATTTATTCATCACGCCCTGCACAGTTCAATCAGTTCAAACACAAACGTTGAATCGATTCATACCAGCTATAGAGGACAAACAGATAAACACCAGTGTATAAGCGCTCAGATTTCCACCAACAGAGCCAAGAACAGTGCTCAAATTGTGGAGGTGAACCCAGACCATGACAGGTACTCTTAAAACCAACAGTGAAGACAAACTCAACCTAGTAGATTTTCCTGGAAAGGCTGTGGGTAACGGTTCAAACTAAAAACGCAAAAAGGATTTTGTTTTTCGTGTGGAAAACAGTTCTCCCCCCCTGTCAGCAAATAGACAGAACTAATGCACCTAATGCTTTGCACATCATTACAAGAAGAATGTTTGGAATCTAACATACACACAACACATAAACAGACTGAGTTATATTTGTATATTCAATGAATAACTGCGTCTCTGAAAAATGTAAATAACTCAAAAAGACAAACTGAATCTGTAGAGGAGATATAAACCATGAGATACTAAAAAAGTGAGAGTGGGGTGGGGGGGAGGAGAATTGGACAATAGGGTATTATGATGGAAGATGGCCCAGGGCATAGAATCTGGTGTACACACCATATGCATCACTTTGTGTACTGCATGTGTGCATTTACCACACACACACACACACACACACACACACACACACACAGTGCATCCCATCCACCAACCCAGCAGGAGGAATGCGGGTCCAGTAAATATCTAGAAGGGGAGAGTTGACAGATGGCAGTCCTGAACACAATAATTACCACATACTTCCCACCACTGTGCATGTCTGCTACATCCTCAGCTTCTCAGGCCAACTCCCTCTAACCCAGACCAACGGCGCAACGAGCAAAGAGCCAACACAGCAACTTCATGCAGCTTAGGTGTCTCAAAGAAAGCCTGGTTTTGGTTTAGCAGCTAAATCTAACCCACAGCATTCATAGACTGGCTATCTGTTAACCAGAAGCATTAGCCCGCAGACATATAAGCTAATTCGAATAGTGATACCGCAGTCTAGATAAGCTCTGACCGCAGAAGCCTATTACCACAGCGGCACCGGAGGAGCCATTGTCTGCCTCTCTCACCAAGCCTACCGTGACAGACTCCACTAAGACCACGTTTGGACCCCGAGGCTGCTTCTCACACCATAAACGCTTAACTTCTATTCACTAGCTGTCTGCAGCTCCCATCCAACCCACAGGTATGACTAAGCACGCTGGGATAGCCAAGACAGCGTAATCATCAGATTGGGGGTTGGAATCCGCAACCATGAAGATGAGTGGCGCCCACCATCGCAATGTCATGAAACTAAGCTGCACCTCACTGCGCTGAGGCTCCCTGGACCTTAAAAATGTCTCTCTTTGCTATGTGGTCTCCCTTGATAGAGAGTTCAGAACCAAACAAGAGGTTCATACTAGAGGAAGACATCAAAATTGCAACAAGTACTTAGGGGTCCAGTTTATTTCAACTTATTGCACAAGAGCTGCAGAGCTGTAACTGTTTACCTCAGAGTTCTCAACCTTGGGGTCGAGATGCTATTTGTGGTTGCTTAATATGAAAATAGCTGACAGGAGATTTACCTGATGTAAATGATATATGAATGTCTGATATTATTTAAATTTAGGCATTTAGCAGATTAAAAATAAGAAGCAAAATGTCTGTGTGATGGAGCTTCCTCCATGCTCTTTAAAACAAAATTATAACATAACATTTGGGGACCTAAAAGACAAATAACTCAACCTCTTATCTTGAAATCCGACTGACTACACAGAGAACATGTGATTCAATAAGAGGTGCTCAGAGGCAATGGATAAATAAAAGCAATTACGAGCTGGATAAGAGTGTTCTGTGTATGCACAACCGACTGAAGGCAGCCTTCCCCTAACTTACTGTGATCTTTCAGCACAAGGTAATGATGAAGGATGAACTAGCCTTCCACAGTTCACTGAGTTGGTCTACAAGCACTCCACTGACCCCCCTCTGTGCACTCAGCTCTGATGCTTGGCCATGCAAGTACTGTTCACACATACAGACACAAACACAAACACTCAGGCATGGCCTCAAAACTGGTAGCAGGTTATCTAACATTCCTGACCTGGAAGACATTGGCTAAATTTGGAGACTGGTCCTCATAAGAAAAACTGCAGCACTGGTTGTTTGTTCAAATGCCTTAAATGACCTCTGTTTACCACTTTCAGAGATGGACCTTGAGAGGATGTGCGAATTATGACTGTTGTTTATTAGAAGCAAAGGTGGAAGCAGCGTTATGTTGTTAAAGTAACGCAAAACCTCTTAGGAAAGAGGTCTGAATGGATGGTTGAGTAACACCAGCAACTGCTGTTTGCGTCCCCTTTTACTACCAGCTGTCAACGTTGTTTTCCTTTTAACATGACCATGATCTTCCCCTGAATTTAATCACATAGTTATTTTTTTAACCCAAACCACAATATTTTTCTAACCTTAACCAAGATGTTTTTAGCCATGCTAGTAGCAGGGCTCTAGAAATGGAAATGTCAGTGAATTGGTCGGCTGGTCCACCACTTTGGCCCAGAATAAAATATTTCAACAAATACAGGATGGATTTGCATACATTCACTCGTGATCCCCTGAGGATGAAGCCCTCTGACTCTGGCAATTCAAAGATTGATTTTTCTTCTAACATTTGTGGTTTTGAGTGAAATGTTTTGACAACTATTGAATAGTTTGCCATGGAATTTGTTGCAGACATACAAGGTCTCCAGAGGATGGACCTTAATAACTGGTGGTGGTGATCTACTGTATACTTGTGTTTAGTTCTAATTAGCCAATGTTAGTTTGCTATCACACTAAACTAAAATGATAAACATTACACTGTCCCTGCGAAAAGTCAGCACGATAATGTTGTCATTGTGAGCATGCTGTCATGCTGATGTTAGCATTTCACTCAAAAGCACCTCGAGGCTAATCCCCCCAGAGCTGCTAGCATGGCTGTATATTCTTAACCTTGTTTTAACCCAGACTTTGATCTTTTCCTAACCGTAACCACATATATTTACCAAATCAAACCATCGCTATTAGGTGTCAAACCAGAAATTGTGATATGAACCATTTCTGTAACAGTTATTTATATTTGGATAGCAGCAGACAAAGACGCCGTCCTACTGACAGGGGCACAGGATAAGTAAACACCCATGTGAGTTGTGTTTGGACTTGCTTTGTATAACACATTAATGAAGTCAGCAAACACCTCTGATGAAGACTAATATAGCACTGGCTAACAATGATTAGAAGCCCCCTCAGAGCTTTTATATGAAATTCATGGTGTTTATCCAACTGCTTCTGTGTGTTTTAAGTCCAACATCACTAGATTTGGATTTTTCCCGTTTCTTCTGGTTATATGTTCACCCCGTCTGTTTCTTTCCCTCTTTCTTTTTCTTGGTCAGTGGGCAATGGAGAGGGGAGAGAAAGTGGGCAAGAGCGAGCCTTCCAACCCCATAAGACTGGACTCCATCAGTGATGGAACCACAAGCATCGGTAACCACACTCACAAATGCTTATGTCAGATGTTATAAAGTGCCCATGTGGGCCTTATGAAGGACCCCTGTGTGCCATCCATAATAAGGGGCCCTTTTATCCCCACGGCGACTCACAGGGTGTCTAGCCAGGGACTCGATCCTAAAAATAAAGAAACATACATATGCATTTTAGAATTTTGGTATATTTGTGTCACAGAGAATTCATGCACACTCACATAATGCTGCACCAAAGATTTATTTAGAAGTGAAATTAAAAAAGAGAAAAAAGAGAGGGTACGTTATGAGTTTAAATTCATTACAGTTCTACAGTCTGACAGCAGCACTAAAATAGGCAGTCTTCTGACCCTTTTTTTTCCAGAAGCCATTGGGATGAGGTTGGGAACATGTTGGTCAGCAATGCTGTTTACAGAACTGCCAAGCACATAAATTCATCTTCACTCCCTTTGAGTTGACACATTGTCAAAATAGTAGCACTTAATCAGTGAGATTTCCCCATGGGACAAAATGTACAGAGCAAACAGAAACACCCATGCTCAGTTCGTACCTCCCACGACGAGAATTTGTGTCCCAAAGCATTTCTGGCTCATTAAATGAAAAGGCTGTGCATAAAGCCAGGATGATAACCCAGTTAACCAGCCATGTACTGCTTGATGTTACAGGGAAATGTAAAATGAGTAAGTTTGTTTTAGGATTTTGAATATTTTTCTACTCATTGACTATTATCAATATTTTTATATTGACAGTGGAATGTTAGTGCAAAAGGCAGTAACTCTAAAATCCAACTGTATACTGACAAATAGCAACTGGTGAACTAATGAATTTAGCAGCTAATGTGGTATTCCCCTTAAAGGTTGGGAGAGGCCAAAAACAAAGCTAAAAGGTGTGTGAATACTCTATTTTAACTCGTTAGGGTGACGAGACACAAGACTCCAAATGAATGCTAATGTTTCTTCATTTCTGCACGATATGCAAATACATAATAACAAGAGAAAAGCTGCTACGCTAATGTGTACAAAGTACTAAACCCCTAAAATGTTGAGGTAATGTATTCTGTGGCTATCTCGTCCTTCTTCTTTGCCTTCTCATCTTCCTCTCCCTCCATTTCCCTGTCACTTTAATAGAGGGGTAATTGGAATGTGTGCATGTGTTTGTGCATGCGTGCATGTGTTCACGCAAGTGTGTGTTGTGGGTGATGGGGGCGGGTGTGTGTGTGTGTGTGTGTGTGTGTGTGTGTGTGTAGGGGGGTGCTCTGTTTCGCGGATGTCATAATTAGGAACTGGAATTCTGGGAATTCCTGGGAAGGTTGGACGGTCCTAGAAGGCTTTTTTATCTGCTGCAGCAGCCCAGCCCCCTCTCAGCCGCTGGCCTTACGGAAAAATACAACATGTTCCAACACACACTATCACAGCAATCAATTACCCTTAACTGTAGAACACACATCGTAAACAACAAATATCCCAAAACATCCTACAATTGTAACCTCATGGCACTGAGATTCACAAGCATCTGTGACATGTTGGTTTGATCTGGACCCAACCACTAATTCATGAGCTGGCTAATTAACCTCAACTATTCTAAATATATCATGTGCTTTATTTATACCATTATCAGAAAATAGTTCCTTCCTTGGCGATGTTTTTTTCCAGACAAGGAAAAAAAAGTTAAGTGCATATGGTACTTATCACCATAATAGTATAATGCTGTTTTCTGTAAACACAGGCGCCAGTATAGAAACAATGCTCTCCAATCATGTCAAATAACACTTTTCTAATGAGCTACCTAAAAGGGTTATTATTGTTCACCAATGCATAGTCGTACAGGGTCCAAGATGTGTCCAAGGAGCACTGGATAAACACAGACACAAATAAAAGTTTGGATATTTCCCCTTCAGAGTCTGACTTCATATATACCAATTACTTCAAACAACCATGTGAAATCAAATTGACGAGTTAGTAAAATGAAATATTGTTACTTGCGCCAAGACTCAGCAGTGAGTTCATTTTTAGAAGCTGGTTCACATTTTAAATTGGGCTTTGGTTAAAAGCCTGAATATATGTTGTTCTGAGGTGAAATACTCCACTATACATACCATTTTCAGGTTTTGGGCTACATAATTGCTAATGGTCAGAAACTGAATGACAATGGGTCTGTTTTGTTTTAAATAACTTCTACCTTAATGTGCCTACACACATGTAATGATGCTCTTTTCAGTATATTAATATTATTTATAAAGTTTTTCAATTTAGAAAATTGCCAAAATCTAGTTTTTTATTGCATCTTGGCATATCAAATCTGGTGTATCTGCACTAACAAAAGTGCATGTGGAAACCAAAAACAAGCTGCGATCACCCAAACGTGTCCAATTTATTTTACACAGCCTCATTCACCATCCCATACAGGCCCTCACCTAATTGGTCAGCGATGTCATGTGACATTTTATTACATTCTGTCCTTTGAACCTTGTGTTTTTGGCTTCATCAAGCTGTTTACTTCTTCTTTTTTTTTTGAGGAACTTAAGAGTTGTGTCTCCTCCCAACTTTACTCATGAGGCCTACCTTCTTGTGTGGATGCATTAAACAAACAGACCTGGATTCACATTGAGTAGCCTAGACCTCACAGCGTGCGACAGAAACTCGAGAGCGCTGCCAAATTACATTTCGCTTGCCAGCCTTAGTGATGCTGGGGGCATGCAACCTATTCATTTTTCACTGGTTGGCCAGGTATTAGCTTTTATTGGCTTTGTTTGGGCTAATGTTGCTTTGTGGAGATAATTGCATAATAAACACATTGAATAGCACAAGAATATTTTCAGATTTGCGAAACCATATTCATGAACTCGTTAAAGTGAGGCTACAGCCAATTAATGGTGGAGAGCTAACTTCTTGGATGACAACCGAAATTGTGACTGGACCACTGTAATATATGGCAACGGATTTGAGATGAGGCAGAGGTATTATGTATGTGCGTGTTTAAGAGAGGCAGTCAGTCACTTGTTTCTGTCATGGTAGGAGCACTGCCAGGAGAAGTGGTGTACTCGCTTGGACAGGTGAAATGGGAGGAGCTGAAGAGCCATATGGTCCAAAAATGCTTCAGAAGTTGTATTAGGTCGAATGAGCTCACCTCGAAGACATTTACATTACACAGTCAGTTTGTAAATTTATTTTCCATATTACCAGCGAGTGAATTAATGAATGCATAAATGAGGATGCCATATGCCCTCTCAAACGCATTTACACACTAGAGCGCACATTTTGGTCTTACAGCGGAAAGAAGTATTGTTCCACTGCAAGAATACTGTGAGCCAGCTTGTCTTCTAACACAGTCTAATGAGGCAGGAACAAATGACTATCCACTCTAACACTCTTTCTCTACGTGCACTTCTCTGAACATTGTCAATTATCCCCCATGTCTTGGCTGACCTGACTCTGAATGTGGGTCACCGGCCACACAATCACCTGGTAATTACCACAGAGTAAACAAGCCAAGCCAGGGGAGAAGTTTTAATGATTGTCAGGCTGCCACAAAGGACCCTTCATCTCTAATGAGGGGTAAGTGTGTCATATAATGTTCCCCAATTGTTGGACCTGACCATCTTGATAAATATAGCATCCCTGGATCAAATATTATGGGATCTCGGAAAATGTTGGGGGTCAGTGTGAGGTGTAACCCAGAAAGGCTCCCTTTGCCTCAATGATGTTGCCCAAACTGACCTTACATAATAAGCCCTTTGCCCAGTTTTTGAATCAGATGATTAATTGCTCACCGGCCTTTTCAGCAGCTATGACACTATGTGCCACCCACGTAGAGTCCGCTCTGGCCTCATGTCTCACTCTCATTAAATGGGGCCTTTGTGTCCCAGCTGCTCTCTTTTGTCCCAGCGTGCCCACCTATCAGAGGGGTCGACCCCTGTGTCTCTAGCCATGATGACATCACCTCTGCCCTCATCGAGGTCAGAGCAGCCAAGGTGAGGACTCTCATGAGCAGCAACGGGCCATCTCTTTCCCCTTATGTCTCAATCACTCCTTTGTGCTAGCGAGGCCTGTGGGCTTATATGGACAGTAATGAAACGGAGTACTTTGTAATCTGCCAGTGCTGTAGCAATATAACCCATACAGAGCAAACTCTATAATAGCACATTGTTTGAGGCGAGTTAAGTGAGGTCTGAGATGTGGCGCTTTCACACAGGTTTGGAATCAGAGCCCGGAGCTTGCCTACTGAGCTTGGCCAGCAAAACCTCTCTTTTCACGAGTCAGGTGAGTTAACACACCGAAGAGTGCAGTAATGTTGGAGAGATCGAGAAAGAGAGAGAGAGATTTTGCAACTCAATTTTATAAAATTGTGCGTTTTTCTTTTGAAGTTTGCACTCAAACGTCGAGTTTGCATGCTCCTTAATGAGTTGAGACGGTTTTTCAGCTCCTTAGACTTATAAAACTGTGTTGGATGAGGCCAACAATGCTGCTGTCATCCTGCTAAAACAAGAATGTTTGTCTAAAATGTGGCTTCCAAGAAGTTTTTCACCTGACACCATCGACATGCACACACACACACACACACACACACGGTCAAAAACTGAGCCAAATTTAGAAACCAAGATATCATCTTCAGGTTCCTCAAATACGTCGGTATTCGATATTTCATGCCTCCTTCTTCTCACTCCTGAACACTGCTCCCTTTTCATGCTCTTTCTCCTGCTCGGGGTTTTATAAGTATGCTCAGTTTTAATTTACTGCTCAGATTCATTTACAGGTCTTGCTCAGTATAAAATACACATACAGTAGGCTATAGTCAAGTTACATATATTTTAGTTTTAAAGGAATAATTCAACATTTGGGGAAATATGCTTAGGCTTCTTATGTGAATTCTTGCTGAGATTTAATTAATGAAAAGACTGATGCCATGAAGATACAGCTGACAGCCAGTTAGCTTAGCAACAGACCGGTAA
The DNA here is from genome assembly GCA_036023655.1 of Nannoperca australis. Lineage (NCBI taxonomy): Eukaryota > Metazoa > Chordata > Actinopteri > Centrarchiformes > Percichthyidae > Nannoperca > Nannoperca australis. Next base: position 19,044 of record JAVQJD010059528.1, on the reverse strand, counting down.
ACCGGTTGTTTTTACATTTTGCTTTTTGTACAGATTAAACAAATTAGATATAATACGGGCTAGTAGGTGGATTTTGTTGCCAGAGACAGGCTAGCTGTTTCCCTGTTTTTAGTCTTTGTGATAAGCTAAGCTAACCAAGAAAGCAATATCAATCAATATCAATCTTCCCATCCAGTTCTCATGAATGTGAATAAGTGTATATCCCATAATGTCAAACAACTGCTTTAAGAACAAATTAGACAACAAATAAAAGGTGCTGGTTTGCAGATGTTGTTACCTTTGGATAGCACCTGGCTAGTTGTTTCCCCCCGTTTTCAGTCTTTGTGATAAGCTAAGCTAACCAAGAAAGCAACTTTACAAAAATATCAAACTGTTCCTCTTTACCTTGCATTGTTGCGTATTTGTTTGTTTTGTTTATCTCTTTGGCGTTGAGGCAAAACATTAAATTACACTTCCCAATTCCCACATATAAGTTATGGAACAATGTATACAAATGTAAAATTCATTTTGTGTTTGTGCATGCTGAAAGGATTTGAGTTATGTATAAGCTACAAGAGAGAGGTGTTAGATTGAGCCCACTTTTACCTGCAGTGTGAAATAAACATACCAGTGTGTGAGCATGAATGGAGAGGACACTATACGTTTTTATAAGGAACTGTCTGTGGGGTCACTCAAGAGTTATTGTCCAGCAACTTTACACTACTGAGCCTGTACCTGTGGCCAAATTACACCCACATGCTTCCCGTAAAGTACTATAAGGAGTCTGTAAAGTGCTAACATAAATTGCTGTTACAGAAGCCTCTCTCGCAGCGGAGCGACGTCCATTCACACACACTCACTCTCTCTCTCTCACACACACACACCCCAGCCTGGCCTCTCTGTTGTGGTTTCATTGGTGGATCACTTGCCAGGGCCCCAGGGGTCCCAACTCAGAACACATGTCTGCTTTGTGTATGTTTACAGTACAGCAGTCAAAGTGAATGAATGTTACTGCTGTCAAAGCATACTTGTCTATTTTCTGGACAGTGTCACCAAAAGGAGACAATGCCTTTATGCAACATAAACATGAAATATATTGTGAATACCTCTGAAACAAGACAGATTATATATTTTTTTATTTTAAACACATCATTCTAGTTGTCACACATCCAACTGTAGCAACCAGACCGTGACAGTCCTTACGTTTGAGATACAGCATGATTGTCATTACAGGCGGTAATGGCTCTGCATTGCGTTCAAATGTTTGGTAACGCTTTAGATTACAGCCTGCAACGTACAGTGTAATTACTCCGGAGTTACAGTGTAATCTTTTGTACTTACAGTGTCCCAGTACAGTACGTACCAAGTACGTACAGGGTGACAGTTGTGGAATGAGGGGGGTTTTACAAATACTTTATACTGTAGTTATTTTTTAACTGCTGCTATTTAACCTATTGTTTTATTCCAGGGTAGTATGACCATAAAACTGAATAAAATTGTGGACATTTCAGAGAAGATAAAGTGAGGACTTCTGCATCACTTAATAAATCTGATGGGATTTTATTTTTAAATGACCTTATTACCAACAACAGGCTAACTACATTGTTCCTTTATCATGTTGAGGTCCTTAAAAAAGCTACGGGGTACATCTGTGGGAAGACACCAGCATATTTCCTTACTGTTTGTGGCCTCGTTGCTCCGCCTGCCATCAGCGGACAGAATTCACCCACCAAAGATGCCACTACTTGTGTTTCGTGTAACCGCATGTTGACAATTTTGAAGTCATATAAATGTTGAAAGTCTTCTCCCTGGCAATTGTGCAGCACGCTGATTGGGCCAAATCGAGGGAGTGTTCCCAGTGCGGGTAGTTTTTAACAGACGTGAATTGAGCAGGAGATTCCAGTTTGCGGTATAGGCACAACTGGAAACGCACCAAGCCCATCTCCAGACACGTGCCACAGTGTGCAACAGCCTCCTGTGTGAGCCTGCTGGAAATCCAGTGGACTTTGAAAATACTGCTGCATTGCAATTTCCGCTCTGTGCTCGTCGGGCTTAAGCCAATTTGTGGCACACAGACTGGAACAACTTTTTTATTGAGGAGACCAAAGTCTCTAATGCCATATTAAATTTAGATTAGACCATACCAATATCACATCAAATCTAACCTTTGCATTAGAGTGATATTATAAAGATATGAGACAAAAGTAGGACAAGATCATCGCAAATTCATGGCTGAAAAAGTCTACCACATCCACCGTAAGAATATAACGGGAATATTGAAATGTTGAGGTTTCTAGTCTGAAGATAATAATTATCTATATTTAGAGGAATAAGTGATCGTCATTTTGGTTAGGTTAGAGCGAGACTCCAATTCCTGCTCTGGGCTAATTTCATTGATGGTCTAAATATAGCCTGGGTTTTAAGATTTTTTCCAGCAGACAGAGCCAGAGCTTCCCATGAAAAGGATTTTATGAAAATAAATGAAATGTTATGATAAACAGATTTCAAAGTCACAGATCTATGAAATTCGGACGGCCACAATCAGATGCCTGCTTGTTTGTCTCTTCCTCTGTTTGTCTTTCACTCACACACACACACACACACACACACACACACACACACACACACACACACACACACGACAGCCAATCATTTCCCTATGTTCGTTTATGGGGCGCCTTAGCAGTGGCGTAATGTATTTGTCTCAGGGTCTGGGTTTCAGCTGGGTCCCCACATCCACCCAATCACACGCAGACACTAAACCACCTCGTTGTTTCTCTTTATTCACCCTGTGATGGAGGTTGAAGTTTGATTCGAACCTGAGAACTTAAACCATAAACCACCTCTGATAAGAAAGCCTCTGGCTGTGGTTTTGGGAGTTCACATGTCATCTCCTCCAGGTGCTCCAATTTCCTGCCACGATATGCCAAAGACATGCATGTTAGGTAAAAAGAAATATCAAAATTGCCTGCAGGCGGTTAGATGTTGGGTGCTCTAGTGCTATGCCGTAATCATGAAAAGGAAAGAACAATTAGTATCAGTGGGCCCCCTAGAGGCTTGGGACACAAGTGCAGTTGCCCACCTTGCTGCCTGATAGTCATTACCTGCCATCGTTACCATTCCTTGTCCACCAGGAGCCCTCTGGCATGACGAGCGACACAGCTGTGTGCCGGCTTGCATCGCGCCACCGGCTCCTATGGAGGCCTTTATCTGAACACCATTAGGTCAGTGGAAACATTTAGTAGACGGAGACTTTATGTTCCTTCAGCAGGCTCGGTCTGCTTGCAGTTATTCCACATGGCATCCACAAGTGTCCTCTAATGTCTCCAAATGTGCAACGCTGCCAATGTTGGTCTTCTATTCTTAGCTCTCTGTAGTAGTGGTTTGCCGACCTCATTGTCACAGACTAAACTAGGCATTGTGTAACAGATCTTCCCCATAAAAAGAAAATGTTAGTTAAAGGCATTCCATTTATAGGAACTTTCTATTGTGAGTAGGCAGTTGATCTTAAAATCAGTATAGACTATCATGTGAAGTTCTGACATGCTGTTTGTGTATCATTATTATTAGAGCATTGATTACACGATGATACAGTACTCTGTAGTTCATTTTCACTGAGTCACGCCCTTGGCATAGGCGACTTAGGGCACCACGTTCTGAGGGGTGCCGGTTGCCCTAAAAAACTAAATTGCTAGTGAAAATAAAAGAATAAAAAAATGGGCACCCTTCCTCATTTTCCTATTAGCTGACCATCCAACAAATAAACTAATAAAGAAAGAAATACACTTTGCATCCTTCAACCCTGCAGCGTCTTTCTGTTTCTGACTATTTTTCATCAGCCTGGCAAGACTTGTTCTCTGCCGTGCGCCGTGTGCACTGTATATCTACATCTGTACATCTATACCTGTAGACAGCCTGGGTCAGGCATGGGTCAAAGGTCACATATTGTGTTTTCATTTAAGAATCAAGATAAACTAAAGTAAACTACCTCATAATGAAACGGTCCAAGCCTTCAGGTTTTCACATAACATAAAGGAAACTTGTTTAAACATTCAAATGCTGTTTTGTGTGTTTAGACATTTAATGCACGTTAGTAGCTAGTTAAGTAGCACTAACACTAATGCTAATGATGCTATGACAGCTGTTGGACCCTCAGATACAGATTGTATGATATAGCCTTCCCATTTGGATTAATTTACATATGTGTAAATAAATCTGAATGCGTCAAAACTTAATCTTAATCAAAATCCTAATCTTGCTTAGGGCACCAAAATAGCTAGAGCCGGCCCTGCAATGTTTATTTTATAGCTGACATTTCACCCACTTTCTATGAAAGCAGTGACTACAGACATATTTACTGTTGTTAATGTAATTACTACCTTGCATTAATGACTTAGGAGGTTATAGACCCACAAGCTAAGCCTATTTTATGTACTTGGACATCATATGCTTCAATTTTCTCCAGTTAGTTGGCCAGCTCTTTATTTCTTGATCCTGCCACTGCTCTCTCACTTAGTCTTCTAGCTTAAATAAGAGGTACAGCTTTATGGCAAAGACAGACTTTCCATTGACTTTTCACTGCTGCAACAAGACAGAACAAGAAGTCATATTGCAATATGCAAAACATATGAGCTGTTGAAAGATTAATACAGTGTGTGTTGCTGGAGGTCTACCGGTTGTATTGGACATTATATGATTGACTTTTGTTTTGTGAGACACATCTTGATCATCCCTGACCTCTCGCAGTCCACTTACTCGTGAATATTGCTTTGTGGCGCCAGTTTTATTGCAAAAAAGGGGACTTTCACTGGACACTCCCCTAAAACCTTGGACGTGGATGTCTGCGTCTGTGATTGGTTGTGAAGCCCCAACCGACAACACCTGCTTAACTCCTTCATCCAAACTGACACCCGGGGCTCAGAGAAATATAGGCAGCATCCCTTCCAGCTCAGGCATTCAGTCCCACAGCTGCCCCATAAGACACCAAGCCGCAGCTGCGCTGATCACTGATCCAAGGTGAACCCTCACGCACGCGCGCGCACACACACACACACACACACACACACACACATACACACACTGCCGGATCTTTGCTGGGAATCGAGGCGCACTAATAGTCTGAGACGCAATGTTGGTCAAACTGGCCTTGGCGCTGCTGGTTTTGTCGGTGCTGGAGCAAGTAGTGGAATCGGATAATATTGATATCCATGACATCCTCCCGGAGAAGCCTGCGAGCCAGAAAGGACGCCTCTCCTTGCAGAATACAGGTGAGAAATAAGTGTTACTAGAGATGAGAATGTGAACATTCTTGGTTGGCGAGACGGCTCACGCGTCTACGTGGGGTTTGTCCTTTAGCCTACACGTGTTTCTCCGTCTGCAAATTAAACCACGCTGGGGACTCGGGCGGTTTGAGCAATCCACTGTTTTTCCACTTAAATCCCGGCACTAAGGTGCATACCAGTGACCCCTACTCGGAAAGACGATATCTTGTAAATACTCTCAGACAGAAACCCAATACGTTAGTAAACTATTAATAGAATGACACAAGGTAATAGGTAATGTATACGGCGGCGCATCTAGGTGTGCGTGCGCGCGGGTGTAGCTGCGGGTGTGCGCGAGTTATAGGTAACAGTTTTAGTGGTTTTCTGGGAGAAACCTGGCTCTTTCATGTCTTGTCCGGGCTGTCTCTCCAAATGAATGTTCGGTGGTGTGTTCCAGCAGGTTCAGAAGCAACAGCGATTGCGGTGTGGCGGCTGGTCGGCGCGGAAGGAGTTTATTTACTGAACCAATCATCTGGGGAAATATAGCTTAAATACCATAAAAAGAAACGTGTGATTTGCCAAATGATCGCAAGCCTGAAACGTGTCGTTTCTGTTGCACCCCCTCCCCTTCTACACAGCATGACTTGCGACCCGCCGCGCGAACCTGTGTCAAAAAATATTACAGCATAATTGTTGTCTTGCCCTCGCGCTGAAAAAGAAGCAGACTCTCCAATGCAGGTTTCGCTGCAGAGACCCTGGTAACACCGCGGTGTAATTCAACGCACGTTGCGGCCGAGCGCGTACGATCCAAGCACATTCCCGTGATGCCAAAACAAGCACTGCTGACAGCGGCTCCCTTTTCCTGCGCACTAAAGTTCAACTCTGTGCCCACGAACCCCGCAGCAGCTCTTCCCCTTCCTCCGTGCTGCTGCCCCCACCCAACAGAGGTTCTTTGTTGACAAGCGTGATTTCTGTCAGTCACATTTAATCCTTTATTTGCTGTGGTAAAGATAGTCGTCTTTACGCAACTGGTGCGCACTTCCGACTGAAGTAAAACGTTCTTAAGCCCATCTGTCATCAGCTCCAAGACAAATCACGCTTGTAATTATGCTTCACTTGGTTTTGGGTTTTCGTAGTCAAACTAAAAACTGTAAACGGCTCGTTGGCTCCCACCCAGACCTGTAATTTGCCATATTAACTTAAGAAAGAAACACTCCCCCACGATGTCACATGTAGAGTAAGCAGCAGTTTCTGTGGCAGGTCCCCTGCTGGTAGTCAGATGTCTCAGAAAGACATTTAGCTTCAAAAGAGAGACCTTCACTTTCTCTCTGTCATTTCTGTCTTCACTCTTTCATGGCCAGAGTGTGTTCACATGACATATACTTACATATTTCCCAAGTTTTTTGTTTTTTTTGCCTGCATGCTGCTGTTGTGTCGACTCACGTAGCCGATGATGCACCTTTTAGAAATTGTGACGTCAGTATGCAATGTCACTTCATCTCCGATTGCCACAGTGAGTAAATAGACAACAACAAAATAAACTTGTTGATGCGCATTCAGTTGACAGACAATGGAAGAGACTGCATTTGTGCTTCCTCCACAAGTAGTCATGTCTGTATCTGCAATGCACCATCCCATCTTAATGCTAGGCAGTGCAGATGGATTGTGGTGCAGAATGACACAGTAACATCTTTCACCAAGTGTTCCTCTGCAGGAACCCCTCAGCTTGGGAAATCTGACTTCTCCCCCCTCTTCGCCCTGCATCCCTTTTCTCTCTCAGACTCCAGGTCATGAGCGCACGAACGACCGCCTGTGTCTGTGGAACTAGTTACACGCCACATCAGCTTTGTGATTCGTGCAGCAATCAGCGCTGAAGTGGAGTTGTGCCTTTGAGCCGTATGGTCTTGATTACCAAACGCGCCTGCTACAATGTGCTGCTGTCTCTGCTGTGAACGGATGATAAGGTCCCTCCCCTAACCTGTTCTCTCTTTCCAGCTGAGATGCAGCACTGCCTGGTGAGTGCAGGGGATGTCGGCTGTGGTGTGTTTGAGTGCTTTGAGAATAACTCCTGCGAGATACGAGGGCTACAGGAAATCTGCATGACGTTCCTGCACAACGCTGGCAAATTTGACTCTCAGGTACTAAACTAGTTTATCTGTGTGTTTGCAAAAACTGGTGTAACCACAGGCAACATTCCTTTTTCCTTTTCACTGGTTCACTGGTCCACTGCTCCACGCTTGTCGTTTATGAGCAAGTTTGTTTACTTGTGCTTTTTCCCCTACATTCCCCTAAATAAATCTGTTTTTCTAGAAGTGCGATCGTCCATACACTCATCTCATAAGCTCTTTTCCTCTCTTGGGAAGTTAATTCCCCCTCTCAGTGGACTGTAGCATGAACAGTTAGGACCAAGGGTCATGAGCCAGTTGGCCAGAAGCCCAGTTAGTTCCCTTTTCATACATAACGGAGGCTGACAACCAGCCAAGTCAGGCCTAATATGTCTATAGGGTCACATACTAGGAACGGGCATCTTTGGCAGAAAATCCCAGAAGATTTCACAAGTGTTTTCTCTGGCTGATGGGTGAACTGGCAAGTTTCAACAACTGCAAGGGACATTGTCTTGACAGTTAACTCAACCGTTGTTTCCGTGTTCACGCAGGGGAAGTCCTTCATCAAGGATGCTCTGAAATGCATGGCGCATGGACTGCGGCACAAGTTCAGCTGTATCAGCAGGAAGTGCGTGTCCATCAAGGAGATGGTGTTCCAGCTCCAGAGAGAGTGCTATATCAAACACAACCTGTGCTCTGCTGCTAAGGAGAACGTGGCAGTCATGGTAGAGATGATCCATTTCCAGGATCTCTTCCCTAAAGGGTGAGTGGCTGGTCTGGACAGCGTGTGACTGTATGTTTTTTCTAGCCTGTCCCTTCTCTTTAATCCTGATTGTTTACCTTCACTGGACTCTTCTGCCAGTTTAAGCCTGTTCTGTTCTTCCATGTATAGTAATAGTACCAAACCATTTATTCCCGTCATCTCCCAGACCTAGATCTATTGCGCATCCAAATACTAAATCACAAGCTTCATGTGAGTCATCTGCCTCTCTCTGCCCAGGCCATATGTGGAGCTGGTGAATATTCTCCTGAGTTGCGGAGAGGAGGTAAAGGAGGCGTTGACACGGAGCGTCCGGCTACAGTGTGAGCAGAACTGGGGGGCTCTGTGCGACAGCCTGAGCCTGTGCTCCTCCCTCGCCCCATCTCCCGCCGGCTCTGCCATCGAGCACCACCGCCACCCCTTGCCCTCCCACCTTGAGCCAGAGCACCCTCGCCCCCCGCGGCAAGGTGACAAGGACAAGCCCGGTAAGGCGGGCTTCAACGCTCACCCACGCAACCGCAGTCAGGGACCCCGCCGCCAGAGTCCAGAGGCTGGAGTCGTGGCTGAGCAGGAAGAACCCGAGGCCACCGACATCCGGAGGTGAAAGCACAGGAGACTGTCTTGACCTTTGACCCCCTACAACATTTAACATCCACACTTGCAGACTTATGCACACCTCCACACAAAAACCCACCCACACACACACACACACACACACAAATTCCCAGACAGACTGAGCAGAAGGAAACAAGTCCTGACCTTTGCTGTCCTTATTCCGCCCTCTCCAGTCATTCCAGCAGTCCCACATGGTAAACTTGCAGGGTAATTGTGCTGTAGCTTGTACTGTTATGCCAGACTGTAGGCCACAGTTTTATTTTTATGGAATAATAATTGTTATCATGATTATTTCAACTGTTAGGACTATTTTGTCTCTAATATAGCATTTATCAAATCATACTTACTGTAAGATTTGATTATCTTTGTATTATTTATTTTATTCTTTATGCAATGTTGAAATATCTAAATGTAAATAGAAATATACTTATCTATATTTATATAAACATGTATAAATATAGTTACAATATGCAATACTGATATACTATAGATGACATAGTATATGGTGTGCTGTCTGTTCTCTTCACAGTATTGCACCCATCACATTGGTCTGTAGATATGTAACATACACCATTTGTTGTTTCAGAGTGGGAATGTGTGTATTATAATTATATATACTTATATTATACTTATTAAATACAAATTGTACAGGTTTCACGTCCAGTTCTGGCACATATGAATTGTAGTGCATGATGGCCACGAAGCCGAAAAACTTGTGCATTCTTAAAGTGAAAAATCCAGTTTTAAGAGGATGCAAATGTAATACTATGAATATGGACAGTTATTTCACACTTCTATGTTTTGAGACGTCTCTCACAAAGCTAGAAATAAGAGAGCCGAGACCTCTAAAGTCTCTAACGTCATCAAGCACCACTGTCTGAGCGGCAATGAATGGGAGACTTAACACAGCAGATGCCGTTTTATGGACTCTTTTTGTTGGAGTATTAGTGCATCTCTGGCATGCATCACATTTGGATGCAGAAGGTATCCCGCCACTCTCATTCATTGTTACTGAAGCTTCAGAAAACTGTGTCTCAGTGACATTGCAGATTAATGTCACGTTTAGAGCTTCAGGAGACATTATTGTTCTTGTTGACAAATGTTACACATTCTGTTTGAGCTTGTTTTTCCATCTAACTGTCAGCTATTGGTGAACTGCAGCAAAGAGAGGATGCTTGAGTCCTTTTTCAAATGTAAAACCACACACATCAAGGTGCCTAAACTTTGTTATTGTCCACAGCGACCGCTTCTCTGTGATTTAAGTGAATGGATAATACTGTGTCATGGGGAGATTTAATGCTGAGCTATTTTAGGACGATGTTGAGCCACAAAAGTCTTAGTTTTTGCACTTTGGTTGATTGTCAGTTTGTGTTGGACTGCTGCAAGTTAAGAAATAAGAGCAGGTTTCCAGAGCAGGCGCCCTCTAATCAGATATTTCATACGAGCTAGCTTGGTTTATCCTTATCAAGTACAGCACCACGTCCTGTATCCCCACATGTTCCTTAGGACCAGATTGAGCCCGTTCTTTTGCAGAGCAATGTTGCCCCTATTGTGCTGCCCAGTGGGAAGAAAGAGGCTTGACAGAAACCTACCAGATCTCTGCACCCCCCTCTAAATTAGCTCTTATTCCTCTCTGGTCCCTTACCTAGGTCAGGAGATACATGAAGGCCTGTTATTCTACCCATTAGAGCCACAGGCAATGCAGCGAGGATCTAGGAACTGGGTTAAGTCCACACACGGGGGCTCTGGAGCTGTTATTCTAAATGTTATATTTACCAAGGCCACCAGAGAATTCCTCTGGGCCACAGCCAAGAGCCAGCAACCCAGAGAGGCAGAGAGGAGTGGAGCAAGAAGGAGAAAGGCATGCTCAACTTTACTTTCTTTCTTTTTTTAATTTGATGATTCACGCCGTCTTTACTTCTGTTAGTACTCTTCTTCTCTTCCTCCTTTAGGTCACACACACAGGCTTTTGACCATTTCAGGCCAGCCGCATACTTTAGCTGTTGAAGTACAGATTGTGAGCACACTACACCACATGCTGGAGGTGCGATTGGTGCAAAATAAAACATGCTCAGATGTTGATGCACAGTGTAGGGTTTTTCTCTGCCCCCCCCCCCTCCCCCCCCCCCCACCTCATGTACTTACAGTAAAATAATGTTTTTTCTCCCAATCATTTAGATAATATTATAAGCTCCAAGTGTTTCAATCATGTTGAATGAGGCTTTTAGGCTTTTCAGTTTTTTATTCTGTTGTGGAAGTTGGGATTCCTGTGACATCCCAGCATGAGACATAAGCTAATCCTATTGAGAATGTACTGTATGTGTGTAAAGTGACAATCTGTTTGTCATTAGGTTTAATATGGCTTTTTGTAATAATGTAGTGGCTTGAATGGCTGTTCTTTATGTGTTCAGAGGAAAATAAAACTAAACACGTTTCCTGTATTGTTAGTGCTCTATTACCACATTACGTTGTTTTTCTCTGTTAAGCACAAGGACTCTGCTTTCACCGTTGAAAATGCACAACATAGTCTAGACGTTTGTAACTCACCTGTAAGACATTGGGCATATGATCCTATAAATATCTTTGGACTCATAAAGTCAGATGTATCTTGTTATCATTAAAGTATGATACAGTTTGTATTTTGTACATGTTGTGTCTGTCAATATAGTTTTTGTTTATATTAAAGTAGCATAAAATCGTGGCATAAACATGTTCTAGTTGCGCATAATTCATACAAGAGGACAAAACTTTCAGCGGTAAGATATTCAATGAGCTCTGAGCAGGTTAGCAGAGAAGGCCTCGTCGTCTCAGGTATACACACAGGTTAAAAGACACCCTCTACTCGTTTGGCTTGCCGCCTACTTTCTGACAGTGAAATACGGGCTGTGGCCAAAGCTTCAAGGACTGGAAATATCCTCCCTATTGAAAGACCTAAACATTTACATCAGCAGCTCTGGATTGTGTGCAATGCTTGGGGTGTGTTCAGGGTGTCAGTTTTTATGAGTTGCCCCAACAGTGTACATTGCCTCACTAAACATTTAGACAGTGCTCTGATCTCAAAGCTAGACGTTTAACTGTTGTGTTGTCATGTTAGAGTCACGTTTAGTGTACTGAGATGCATTTGCACTGGCCATATATGGGAATTTGACACACAAACCCTGACCTCATCTTTATTTTTTCAATTTGTCTAAAGTGTGACTTCTGTAATATCAACACCTCTGAAGTTCAATGTTCTGCCAACAAGTCATCTCTGAGTGTGTAATGATGCTAAATGGCCACTGGGTGGTGACATCTCTCTTTTTATTGATGTGAAAGCAGCTGGTGGGAGCAGGTGCAAGTATTTGATTTTTAATAGAGGTGAGATGAGTCACTTGATTGAAGCTTCACATGCTTTTTAAGCTGAAAACAATAAAAAGTAGGTAAAGTATTTGATGTCTCATTTTGATTTGAAATGTGAATCTAAAGTGTCTTAACTTTCTGTTATCCGCTTCCTGTTGTCTGCTTGGAACAGTATGTCTCTAAACAACCTAATAAGGAACAACTGGTGCACTAAAACACTATCATTAGCATCACAGGAAATCCTGATAAGGGTCTGAAAGTCAGAATATTTCATCCGCTGCTGCTTCAGTTTTGACCCCACTCACTAAAACCTGTGTTGTCTATCAGTAGTCAGTATGTATGCAGTGTCTGAGTGTATGGTAAAGGGTGTATGAGTGTGAAACTCAACATACAACCAAAGGACAAAAGGTCAGTCATCCAGCCAAAGACCAAGAGACAGAGCTGATCTCGATGGGCTGATATAGCCTCCTGATCCCAGCCTGCTCAGGTGTGCTACATCATTAACAAGTTCTCAGCTCCACCCATAAAATGCCTGGAAAAAACAGACAGCCAGAAAAGGACAGACAAGAAAGGTCCCTCGACTTTATGGTAAGGCATTACAAAGTCACTGGAGTACCCCTTTAACCCAGTTCCCGTATTATACACAAAGATTATGTCTCAAACTATGACTTTGCATGTTTAGACAGAAAAGACACGCTGGGATGACGGCATCTTACTCCATTTGCATCTATCTTTACATTCAAAACTATTTTATATTTTTACATATAAATATGTTGGCTTTTTTTTCTTTCTTCCCCTGCCCGCAGATGGAAAGTGCAGTACAACCTACATGTCAACGCTAAAAGATATGCTCACATTGTCGCCTGCACACTGTTGGTATTACACTATAGTCAGTTAGCTGATAAGCAAGGCCACATTCACTGGGATTAAAGTGTGTGGGAGAAATTATGCTGTGTCACACAGCTTGTTGAAACAATACATTTAGTCTGAGATGAATGACCTCCTGGCCAAACAATGGGCTGCGGGGCTGGACCAGAAATCTCCCAGCTTGCATGGTTGGTATGGCAACGGAGCTCTATCAATATGGAGGCAGCAGCGATCACATCTGAGAGAGGAGGCTGAGCAGCAAAGATAGACTGCACCTCTGAGCAGAGAAACCTGAGATAGTCAGCCTCAGGTGCATTGTGAACATCCACCCTGTGCACCAGTGTGAACTAATGAATTAATGACTGGGTGCCTAAGTTCCATGGATGAATCATTTAACAACCACCCAGGGTGCATGGGTCCAGTTTGGGCCTCAGAAACAAGAATGCCTGTCACAGAAAGTAGCATACATAAGATGGTGGATCCCAACACACATTCAAACACACAACCTTAAGCGTGCACACTCTAAACATATCCCCTTTGTATTAAGTCAACAGAGTGCCATAGTTCCCAATGGTTTGCAAGGCTGGTAGACACTGGCCTGAGAATGTTAAACCACTAACACCTCGACCAATTGTCTATTGTATTAAAGAAGAAAACCAGAAGTTCAAGACACACTGTTGTGTTGTTAAACCACCCCAACAGGCCCTGCAGCACATGGGAGTCGGGTGGGGTCACGTGTGCTATTACTACAGGATACAAATGAAGGGTGGAAAGTAACCTAAACTGAGTAGCTCATTCAGGTACTTTTGTTTGTTTAGTACACTGTAAAACCAGTAAGTCTACATTCATTTAAGTTCATTTTGATGAAGGAATGTACTCAAATGGTTTTTTTGAAATAATATCTCCCAACAACCAGCAGCTGTGGTGCTATGGCACACTCATGAAGATATTCTATTTTAGCCCGATTTGAAACTGCGTTCCTCAACAAGCAGCCTTTGCTAATGCTTTCAGAGACAACAGTCACAACAGCATTACTGAACTGCACATGATTTTGTTGTTTGAGTATATATCAGGACCCCACATATCCCCATTTATAGTGACCACAATTAGATGTGTCACGTTTTCTAGAGCTGTTTAAAAGAGTCTCTTTTGCTTGAGTAGCTTTAACGCAAGTCATTTTGCTCCCACTTGAGTAATGTATACGGTAGGTCTAGCAGGAGAACGTCTATTAAAAGGATACTCTTTCCTCTCCTGGTGAATGATCATTAAGGTTTTAATGATTTGGCTTCAGCTAAGAAAGAAACACATCTATGTGAGGTCTGGCTTGCAGGTAGACATCAAACGAGGGAGACCACATTGCTATATAAAGATGTCACATCTATTCTATTAATTAAAGGTATGATATGATGGTTTGATTAGAGCACATCTAACCAAAGTAATCAATTAATCAAGCTCTCACACTCAGTTAGGTGCTGAAAATAGCAGCAGCTTGTTTGATGTGCAGTATTTTTCTGCAGAGTGGTTGTATACAGTCCTACCATATCTATCTATCTATCTATCTATATATCTATCTATCTATATATATATCCATTCTGAACAACTGCTAGAGGCTGATGTGGAGGAAATTAACATTTGCTTAGTCAAATGAACTAACCACATTTGAATTAAATGCAAATACCAATACCAGACCTTGGATTTTAACCCTGTGCCTTATATTAAAAGATATATTTCTTTTAGTCTTGGCTGAGGGTGTAGATTGAAATGTTCTTGTATTTTCCTTACAACTCAATGCATCCTTATTTGGGAGGAGAACGTCTTGAGTGCATGTGCCATTCATTGAGCAAGAGAGCTTTAGACGTGACCTCACGGCACTCATCCAATCAAATGTTAGATATTTAACAAAGTGGGCGGGGTTTCTGAGGGAAATCCTGACACACAGTGGCTGGTGGCTGACGGCGGGGGCGGGGCATGTAGACGGAAGTGTCTCCGGACTGGTCCAGCTGTCATCTAGAAGAGAGAGGAGACCATTTACACCGGCTGCTTAGGAAATGCAGAAAAAGGCTGAACGCTAAAATATGGCAACATCAAAACGATAAGGTCATGACGCCGAACTGAAGGTAGCTATGCCCAACATAACACCGAATACACACGTTTGTCGCTACGTTAGAACAACGGTCGAGGTTGCGTTACGTTATGTCGAGATGTAAAAAATGATGACAAGGATTGGTAAGGCTGTGTGACATTGAACATACAGGACACGAAACAGACGAGGTCGTCTAAAGAGCCATACACCATTTCCAACTAGTCATGTCCTGGACATTTTCCGCCGTCCTGTATGTTGCTAACGGGTGTCGTGTGCGTCACTGAAAAAATTCAAGAGACGTCGTCAGTCGTTGAATTCGTTATTTGCTACCCGGCTGGTTTGCAAATGTGCTACAGCGTCTCTGCGGTATCGGCTATTATCCTAGCCTAGCGGCTTTGGTGAAGGGAACTACCCTAGATTCAGAACAGACCGGAGACGTCATCGGCGTTTCCCTGTATTTAAATGGTCGCGTATGAGGAGGTCATTGCTAAAACAACAAAAAAGAGGAAGATTATTCGGTAAGTGTCCGTGGCACGGTCACCGCGGCGCCCGAGCGTTCACGGACGCGCTGCGTACGCGTACTTTTAAATTGACTGCTGGGATCTGCACGATTAATAGGGGCACATGGAAGGTGGCGGAGCAGCTGTTAGCTTGCTGCTAGCTGCGTAACGACCTTTTTTGGAGACGTCAGCTTCACCGGCCCAGGCTGTTTGGCTGCTTGCGCTGGTTCAGGCTGGGTGTTATCCGTGGTTGCCTGCATGCTATCCGGGTGTTGTATTTCATCCAGGCCTCCCATGGCCGAGCCAGTCAATGATTTAATCTCATTGATTGCATCACAAGACCAGACAGGGTGCAGCCCAGGCACATTCAGCTGCGTTTGAGAGGCTTGTTTTTCGCTTTTAAAGGCCAGATCAACTTGAGGTGTTTCAGCCTTATGCTTTGTGTCACCCCTTCCTCCCCCCCTCCCCTCCCTGCCCCTCCCCAACCCACGTTTTAGGATAAAGAAGAAGGTGAAAGCCAAAAGTTAACTGAAGATTTACTGGGTGTCCTAAATGGGGGACTACGGGTTCGGAGTTCTGGTGAAGAACAGCAGTGGTAACAAATCTGCTTTCCCTGTAAGGATCACTCCTCACCTCCAACCCCAGCACCCTCACAACCCCCCCAGCCCCCCTTCATTCATAAACAACACCTGCTCCACCAATGGGGGCAGTGCTTGGCTGTTCCCTCCTGTAGCCCAACACAGTAACATGCAAGATGAGATTCTGGAGTCAGACAAGTCCAAGGGCTTGGACCTCCAGGACATGCAGGAGAAGTCTCAGGTCCAGGCCCAGCCTCATGCCCACTCTCCAGGCCAGCCGGAGGCTGGAGGAGGCCTAGGAGAGCTTGAGGGGGCTCTTCCTGAAGACGGCTCATTGGAGAAGGGTTCTTTGGAGAGCAGTGGTGGGAAGGAGAAGCTGAGGATGGAGTCCCCGGTACTAAGCGGGTTCGACTACCAAGACAGCCTGGGAATGGGTTCAAGCTGTGCACAATCCACCTCCTCCTCTTCCTCGCTGACCAGCTTTAACAACTGGTCCCCTGCTGTCCCATCCACCCATTCTCCAGTGGTCGGGGAAGACGTCGGAGGGTTCTTTGGCCCGGCTGGCTCCAACACCAACGGACCTCCCCTGCTGTTCCAGAACTTCTCCCACCACGCCGGGCCTGGCTTTGGAGCGGGAGGTAGTTTCTCCCCGCAGATAGGACCAGTCTCCCAGCACCACCCACCCACACCTCACCCCCAGCACTACCACCCCCATGGTCAGGGTGTCCCGCAGCAGCACCGGCGCTCCCCAGCTAGCCCTCATGCACCCCAGCCCTCCTTCCCTCCGCATCCCCATCCCCACCGCACTGGACCATTCACCCAGCTGCCCCACCTCGCTCCTGCCCAGAGCAAACCCCCTTCACCTTGGGGAAGCTACCAGAGCCCCTCCACTCCCACATCCACCTCCTGGAGCCCTGGTGGGTATGGCGGCTGGGGAGGCACGCAGGGGGTTCGAGAGTACCGGCGGGGGGTAGGCGGAGGGATGACGGGTCTTAACTCCATCTCCCCACTGAAGAAGTCCTTCCCCAACAACCAGGTAGATGAGATTGTCACCATTCATCTAAAAAAACGAATACATCTTTGCATTAGTTGATGTGTGAGGTATGAAACTGATCCAAATGTTTTTTACAGGTTCCCTCTCAGAAGTTCCCCAGAAATAGCTCTGGCTTTAATCACAAGGGCTGGGTGGAGGACGGCATGAGCCGCAGTGACAATGTCTACCCTTTCCAGGTGAGCATATCACAGCTAATACCCAGACTGGTGTTTAGGGAACTACTATGATTAATACCTAAGAATAGAACTGTGTTTAGTTGACATTTACTTGAAAACGGCTAAAGACTCTGCCTGTGGTCCTAAACGACTGCAAATAGTAAATATGTGCAGTTTGTCCTCCAGCGGCAAAATATTTCAATGCTGTTAATCACGCTCATCTGTATCAAATGCAACAAACAGGCCATTGAGCATAACAGGATACATGACAGTTTAGCCAACTAAAACGGATGAATTGAAACTTATTGTGCATGTCTGAGGTTTTATCTAGATCACTCGTAGAACGAGAGCAGTCTTATCATCTGCTCTGATCACATGGCCGTGATCTTGTCCTGATTTGAGAAATCTTGTGCTCCACTGCAGCTTTGCATGTTCTCAATCCATTTATATACACAGTGAAGCACTTTCGCTTGTGTTACATATTGCTCATCATAGCTTTTCTGTGTTTTTGGAATTCTGTTAAACGCTAATATCTTCTTACCGGAGACTATTTAATTAGAATTTGCATTGATTTTGAAAGTAGGGAGATGCATCCTTTTTAGCTCCTTAAGTAGCATATCTTCTTACCTGATGCAGTGGAAAGATGTGATTGGATTGCAGAAATATGCAGGTGATTTTGTGTAACATACTCTAGACTCCATTTTCTGTTTACAGTGCAATCCACTGAAGGTCTCTACGGGGATATTCTCTGCAGCTTTTTATTAGCTATTAGCATCATAGCAAACTATGTCAGGGCTCTGGCAGCTTGCTTGTGCGCTGCTTTCAGATGGTGATGCAGGAAGCGAGGATGCTAATTGTTGTCTTCCCCTCTTTCAGCAGGAGAGAACACGGTCCTTTGATGGTTTCAGCATGCACTCTCTGGAGAACTCCCTGATTGACATTATGAGGGCTGAGCAGGATTCCTTGAAAGGTTGGTTCCCACACAAACAACAGCGAGAAAAGGACCGTTTTTCACACCGCTGGCTGTTGATTAATACAGCCGTTTGATTAACGCATTTGATGGCAAGTAGGAATATATGGGGTTTTATATACACAGTGATGACAACTGATTGTGTTCGTAGCAGGACTTCAGTTTGAAAAAGCTTACTTGGTCCCAAAAGACTTGATTAGCTGTTTCTGAGGCTGTATTTTTTTTAAAGTTTTGACAAACTAATGCATTGTTTTGTCTTTCAGTCAGTGTTAATGAGATTTTAACTAACACGCTAAAGGCACCAACAGAAGCAAATCATTAAAAAGCTTCACCACATGTATATTAAGTGCAGTGCTGTTTTGCTGTATGATATGTGAGATTTAGTAATGACACCAAAGGGATGCAACGGGCATATTTGTTTTGCCACTCAAAAGTATTGAGGTTAGATACTCGGCATTAGGTAAAACATGTTACTATTGTTGGTGTTTTGTCCACCTCCATTGTCTGTACCTTTTCTTTGCATTTCTTGGATCAGCTAACTACTGATTTTAATCAAAATGTTAATTCAGTCAAATTAGTCTGCTGACAGCTGCTTTACCTTTTTAAGAATTCACAAATACGGCTTCTTTTGTCCAGTGAACAAATGGGTTTTGTAAAAGCTTACACTACCGTTCAAAAGTTTGGGGTCACATTGAAATGTCCTTATTTTTGAAGGAAAAGCACTGTACTTTTCAATGAAGATGACTTTAAACTAGTCTTAACTTTAAAGAAATACACT
>JAVQJD010059525.1:0-11529 GCA_036023655.1 Nannoperca australis | reverse complement strand
GTGTGTGTGTGTGTGTGTGTGTGTGTGTGTGTGTGTGTGTGTGTGTGTGTGTGTGTGTGTGTGTGTGTGTGTGTGTGTGTGTGTGTGTGTGTGTGTGTGTGAGAGAGAGAGAGAGAGTGAGAGACGAGGTGAAAATGATGAACCCTCATTAGGTCACTTACAGGTTCAGGCTTTGATGCTTCAGCCCCAACATGTGATTGAGAGGTCGAAGGATTTAAAAGGGATCGCGGAGTTCATCTGTTGGCCAACAGGTTTTACAAAATCACAGGGTGATGGAGTAAGTTCTCCTGCACCCACCCCCACCTCCAGCCCTTCATGCCCTGTGTGTCCCCATCTACCTGCTACCGTTCTCCTTATTTACCCCTTTTTTCTTTCCTCTTCATCTTGAATTCCCTCTCTATCTGTGACAAACAATGCATGTAGACAAACACATAAATCATCACAAAGAGGTTTTAGTTTTTTTTTATCTCTCTACAAACAAATGTAATCGATTAATAATCATTACATAACGATTAGCTATTTTATCATGTACCATTGAAGAAGACAGTTAAATTGAAGCCGGAGATGCTGCCGACGTTAGTGGCCGTAAGAAGATTGATGGAAAGCTGTTTGGCCACATTGTCGAGATGAAAATCCCCTTGTTGCCCATCGAGAAGCCCGGTTGAGGAGCAAACCCTCCCACCCTGCTGGATTCTGTTACACACACACACACATACATATGAACACACACACACCTGCACAGATCGCCGTGATTGAGGGGGGAGAAGATGCTTTTCCGCCAAAACTGAAGACAGATGTATTTTGTCATATCCGACAAAAGATCTATCTCTGAGAGCCTTTTTCAGTCTCTATCTATTGCGAGGAATACTAATTACCTAATCTGCTGTGGCAACTTCTCATCTACCTGTTAAATCCACACACACACACACACACACAGGGCTGTAACTGTTCCACACAAAATGTCTCAAGAAAAAAAAAGCCGAATACTAGAAACATTTTTCTGGATAAGTCCAAGTCTTCTTACCTTGCAGCGAGTCTATGCTCCGGAGACATTGGAGCACATATGCGGCGCGTCTTCACACGATGACAGGGAAGCGGCAGACAGTCATGCAGAGGTGTTTCACATCTGAGAACGTAGGGGAAAAGCAGGATTTCTCCACAGTTTTTCTGTTCCTTTCTTGTTATTTTTTTTTCAAAGCCCTCAGAGGAATGAAGCACTGACAGAGGAGGAGGAGGAGGTGGAGGAGGAGGAGGTGGAGGAGGAGGAGGAGGAGGAGGAGAGGGAAGGCTAAGGAGGGAGCAGTCTGCCGGGCTGGGCTGCTGTGGATCCTGGAGCAGTGTTGGGCTCCGCATTTACTCCTCCACTGCAGCAGTGCGAGGCAGCGGCGCAAGCTGCATGTTGCTCCCACAGATCACCGCAAAACAAGGACACGGAGTCTCCATCTGCTGGATTCAGGATTCTGCAGCTCTGGGTCTCCACACGCTCGTATCCCCATCAGCATGCACACTCATGCTGTCCCTCTTCCCCTCTGGGTTTCTATCTGCATCTCTGTCTGTGTGCCTTTGCCTCACTCTCCTTTTCCCTCTCGGGGGGGGGGGGGTTATGACAAGTCACAAACGTGCTCCCATGTTATTTGGCGCTCACTTTTCCTGGTCGCGTGTCCTCGTACTGACTAGTGCATGTGGCCATGCATCTGGTGCTCCTGCTAATAAAACGTCGAGCTCAGTAAAGCCCCAGCCAACCTCGCTCGCTCTCTGCGATGACATCACTCCTCCGACCGAAAAAGGGAGGGGGTCGTTTCCTGGTCTTGTTGGGACCCTGCTGACGTCACCGAGATCAGACACGTTTCTCAGGCCATGTGCAGGTGTTTAAATGGCATACAGCCCATAAAGAAAGTTACACAGAACTGAACAACAGGATGCACAGAGAGGCACGCCAACTGATGGATCCACTTCAAGGTGGCCCCCCCACCAGATGCAATGTACATCACAAGACCTGTGACACAAAGTCCTGAGACTTCATCTCATCCAAACTAAGACCGCAAATTCCACCAACCAGCAGAACACTTGATCTCCGAGTCGAACCGCCCTCGCATTCCCTCGTTCCTCCCTCCTTCACCAGCTTCTTCTCTGTCCTACAGCACAACAGAGCTGCTAAGGTTGAAAGACAATCTGAGAGAGGAGTAAATACAGATTTGCAATGGATCATTTTGTAAGACTCGTTGGTATTCGTAAGGAGAAGAGGAGCTACTCAAGAGAAATACGAGTGCTCCTTCACTAGATGAAATTGACATATCAGCAGAGGCTTTCACACAAAGACGTAAAACCCGTGTGTGTGTAAGAGCTCATAAACCTCGACACTTTGAGGCGTGCAAAAATAAAGTTTGTGCACCTGAAGGTCTTGCCAACTTTTAAATGGTGGAGATGGATGTGTAATACTTTGAGTTCTTGTGTTGTGGGAGGACCAACACAACAGTGTTTTCTGTACCAGCATTTCAAGCCAGTGTCCCTAATGTTCTCCATAGTCTCTCCAACCAAAGGCACTGGTGGTTGTCTGACCCTCTGTAGGTGGTTGATTACAGTATATATTGTTCCATTGTTATTT
Organism: Nannoperca australis; assembly: GCA_036023655.1. Classification (NCBI taxonomy): domain Eukaryota; kingdom Metazoa; phylum Chordata; class Actinopteri; order Centrarchiformes; family Percichthyidae; genus Nannoperca; species Nannoperca australis. The sequence continues at coordinate 8,924 of JAVQJD010059525.1, read as the reverse complement.
TGTCAACCCCCTCCCAAGGGCACCAAGCTTATTTTAAAGTTTTGAAATAAGCTGCCTTCTAGACCCCTGCTTTAAATATAATGACCAAACCTTCCAGATTATAAGTGCTCCCACACTTTGAGCTTTTACTCTCAGGGAGACGCTAAAGACACGTCAAAGCCATCAAAAAATGTGTACAGCAAGTAATTCTTGCTAAATGCAATTAGAATACTGAATGCAGTCTCCCTGTGATTTGACAAACACTTGTTTTAGTGTTTTTCTGGTTGTTATTTCACCTAATACACATCATGAATTATGACACTGTAGAGAAAACATATACTGGAATTATTACAATAGTTGGCATATAGCAATAAAAAGAGTCCTTATTTAAAGCCTTTCCTGTTCTTGAGTGACAGTGAGACACAATATAATCATTGAGCTCTAGTGATTTCTTTGTATTTAATCCTGACACTTTTACACTTTCCCTGCTGCTGACAAACTGTTGAGCAGCATGAGACAGGCGATTTTTAGAAATACACCAGTGGAGCACCATTTCGATATGTTACCAAGTAAACAGTTCCACCTTGTGGTGTAACACTGATCTAAAGTGCTTCAGGGATTTTCTGAGATTTACACATTTGTGCTATAATCCCATTCTGGATTCAAAACCATATAAACAACAGAAATGACAAATCGCCACCGGGCTCATTTTTTAAGCTTACGCTCGTGCACTAAAAGTCCTAAACGGCGCCACTGCTCCTGCTACAGGCCTGTTTGCTTTATATTGCTTAAAATGAGTCCAGTCCACACAGTCATTAACATTCTGCCTCAACCTTGAGAAAGCGATGAGTAAGGTGTGATCAAGAGCAAGTTCTGCGGATGGCTGATAAAGAAAAAACTCAGAACAATTCTTTGGGTTATGCACATGAAACAGGCAGAGATGTTCCCGTATCCACATTCACCCCATCTGGAGCCTTTGTGCTGACAAAGCCTGTAAAAGCACAGTAGAAGCGTACACACGATTAACTCGTAGATAATCTCCGATGTGTGGCCGGGCTGAAACTCCGCCGTCAGCCCATTTGTGATGCTTAAAAAGGCATTTTCAGAATGTGATCAACACATGTTGTGTATGACAATGTGGTCAAACCTGAGATCCTACAGTCTTTCTGTTGTGATTTAGAAGGATACTGCGACACTCCAGACACAAGCTAACAATTAAGCTTGGGCTAAATGTGCAAAATGTACCTGAGATATAAATGAACGGAACAAAAGGGTGAAGCCTCGGCGTAAAAATAACCAAACCTGACATCAACATGTTTGTTAATTGGGGAATTATACACCAACAAGTCATGGGACTCACCCGTCTGTGGTATTTATAACCGAGTGAATTAAAATTCATGAAAAAAAATTTGAAGATTACTCTTTTATGTTTTCTTCCTGGCCTTTGGCTTCAAAAGCAATCATAGTGATAGTGATAGTATTTGAGGTTTGTGCCGATGTGAGCCAGCATTTGATCATCTACGATGCTCAAAAAATGCCAAGGGAAAGGCAGCGGACCCCCCCGCAGTGCTTTTTCCTCGGATGGATCTCAGTGCTCTGACCTCTGCTGACAGGAGGAGTCATGCAGAGTTGAACTAATTAACAACTATCTCCTTTAAACCCAAATTCTCCACACATCACAACAGCCAGCAGTTTTTACTGGTCTTAGTATAGGCTCAAGCCTTTCCCATCAGAAAGATGAACTTAAAAACAAAAGGAGTCATTCCTTGTAGCTGAAAGGGGACAGGGTTTTAATTAACATTAACAATGGATGAAATCTATGTGAATGTGAAAGGTGTTGCTCACAGTGACAAACCCGCTGAGGATTATCCCCCGACTCTGCACTCCTGAAATCTACGGAGCATTTTAGCATCTTAGAGTTGGACAACTTTACTGTTTCTGTATCAGCGCAGTTTCCGGCCTCAGCAGGCAGCAGTTTACAGTGGGAAAACGTTTTTTTTTTTAATGAAAAAAGCAACTACTTGGTCAGCATAGTGGAGAAATTAGGAACTAAAGATATTTCTCTCAAGAGTTTGTGGAGAGAAACACTAAAATGAGCTAAAAAGAGAGTAAATATTATGTATATATTATAAACACGACTCCAAAGGGCTGCTAATGTTTCTCCATGTCTGCTAGATGTGTAACAGGTCCTACCATGTTTATAAGGTGACTAACAACTTTATAAGGTGATACAATATCAGTGTTGTGTTTACAAGTGCCCAAAAATAAATGAAAGCAGCTTCAAGTTTCAGTTTGAAACACATTTAAATTATAAGGTTCGAATTATTTTTTATTTCTCTCCTATGAAAAGTCAGAAAAGACGTGTTACTTAATACTTTATCACTTCCGCCCATTGGTTCCTTCTGAAGGAGTAAATCTTTACAAACACAGGTCACAAATATATAGTTTCATATTGTTTTAATGCTGTATTATTTCCTAAAACAGCTGGTCACTGTAGTATTTAGCAAAAAGCACCCGAAAAGGATTTTATTGTTGCATTTGTTGGGAACTATTTTCAGCTGCGGATAAACACACATTTGGTTTGGAGACTTTATGGCACCAGGATGGTAAAAAATAAAATGGCTTATGTTCCGACAACATTGAAGTTCATACAATAGTTTTATGTATACTTTGAATTATTCGTGTACTTTGCTGAAGTCATGTTTATATTTAGTGGTATTTCCTTGTTTTTATTGTTCACGACAGGTGACATACTGTAAGGCAGTCTAGCAGACGGCGAAGTGGTCTTCGAATGTGGAATATTGTAAAATGCCCGCTCTATTTCAGAGTCTGTGTTGATGGAAATGAAGGAACACGTCACCCAGTGCAACTCCGTGGCTCACTGATGTGTTTTTAATCATTTCTGGACAAAATGGCAGTCTGTGGCAGATAGCAACAAGACCTATCAGAGAATCAGAAAAACAGAGAATATCACCAGACGTATCTCTTAGTCAACAGGCCAAAGCTGCTCTGATCCTATTCGTGGAGACTCATCGCTTGAGAAGAACAAGGAAGCTGCCAACACTGACGCCGTCATTCCTTCAGATCCCTGCTGCCACAAAACCGTTATACAAGATGTAAAACGCTGCCTGTTAATGTGAATGACACCCTCTCATTATGTTTGACTGAATCATCACCCCCCTCCTCCTCCCACCTCTTACCTGAGTCCTTCTCAAAGAAAAGACAGCAGTGAGTCTGTAGTAGCCATGGTAACACCTGTGACAGATGAAAAGATGGATGACACATATAGTACAATACAGCTGAGTCACTCCACACACACACACACACACACACACATATTGACTCAATGGGAACATGTGGGCATTACATTTACATTTACAGACAGAAGAAGGTGTGGGGCCCCTCCATTGACACACACACACCTCCACCTCCAAACATGCACTCTCGCTTCACCCACACGTCATGCATCATTCAGTGCTATTGATTGATGGGTGCAGGAAACACCTCGACAGGTAATAAAAACAAAACCCATCCAGCGACTGACTCATTCCTGCTCTGCAGAACTTCTGGCAGCTTCTGACATTTAACACTGTCACTCCGACCAGGTGCGACGCGCCGGCTCCAGCCGATCAGCCACCATCACACCTCCGGCGGGCGCACCTGAGATACAATCAGTCGGCAGCAGTAACGGGCTCCGCTGCAGGCTCGGTGCATGCACGCACCGCGAGGCACGACGCCGCGCGTCTTTGCTTCCTACCTTTTTCAGCGCTGACATCTTCCTCCTCGGAGCAGGTCACTTCTTCTTCGATAGTAAACGGGCGATAAATAAGTGAAAGGCGATCATGTCCCCTGGTGTCCCTGAACATGTTCACTGCGTTGTTCGTTAGAAAGATCTGCAGCGGAGCGGCCGTAGTTTCCCATGATGACGGCGGCGGCTTGTATGTGTTGTCTTGCGCAGCGCAAGTCCTGCTGCGGCTGCAGACTCCATTCTCTGGAGAGAGATTAAAATGCACCGATGTTGTTGTGGTCACCGGTGGCACAGCTCCTCTCCTGAAGGCAGCCACCGCCAGACGCCATTTTCACAAAGTCCGCACCTGCAGTCGTCTGCTCGCGCGGGTGCGGTTTAACAGGAAGAGCGCAACTTCTCAAACACACAAACTTGAACAGAGAGAAAGTATGAAATGGCAAAAGCGTCCATTTTGGCTTCCACCAGATGACGACGACGTGCATCATTCAAAGAGAAAATCCAGAGAGTTGTGTGCTGGTGAATTACTGGTGAATAATGACAAAGGTGGCTTTTATAATGAAAAATAAAAGACAAAGCTTTCTATAGGTTGGGGAAACTATTTGATAAACCAGATTGTGTCAATAGTGTTCAAAGCTACATACAGGAAATGAGCTAAAGTTTAAAAACAGACAAAAAAATAAAATTAAAAAATAAAAAAGGTCACAGTGACACAATCCTGTCCATCTATTTTATTTTCCTTATTATTCAACATTGATAATAACTTTGGTTACATTGTACTTTCAAAAGCTGAGCTACAAAGTGCTTTACAGTAAAACAAGGAATACAAATCCACAATGTAGAAAAGAACAAGATTAAAATAAGAGTTAAAAAATGTTTAATAATTTACAATTAGTTAAGAGAAAGGATTTAAAGGCGGATGCTGACTTTGTGCAGCCTGGTGATTAAAAGAACCGAACGTTTGAGCAGATCTCACTGAAATAACTTGGTGTGTGAGTGCATTTGTCCCGGGCGCAGGTGCTTTACTCCAGCAGAGCTTCCTGATGGGCCAGTGCTGGTTGACTGCCGAGCTCCTGCAGGGTTTCATATCAGCACAAGCTCAGCACATCTTTCCTTTATTAAAAAAAAAAAGACTCTTCATAATTGACATCCAGGAGGAAAGTTCCACCTAAACTGCACCTTCCTCCTCCTCCTCCACACCCCACTGCAGCTCTCTTTTTGTCTTTTACTTCCAAACAGCTGGCAGAGGAGTAAGACATCAGCCCAGAACTCAGAGGCAACGACTCAGTAAGTCCCTGCTTCCTGTTGCCCTCCTTAACTCAACAATTATAAACAAATGAATGATTTGCAAACGCTTCTACGTGTGAAACAGTTCACAAAACAGAGGCGGACATTCGCTGAAAGGGCAAGCAGTTTTGTTTTCAGCGCCTTAAGTTTTGGAGACAAAGTTTATGGAAATACAAGTGAGTGGGAATCCAGTGAAGAAACACGCTGAGATTGATTTCCAATGCCAGGAACCTGTGCGGTGCGTAGTGTCTCTGAGGAATCATGTGGGCGCAGTGCATAAAACAGCCAGCAGCAACTTCTCTTAACCTTTGCTCGCTCTGCAGAGACAAACAGATTTGACACCGCGAGCAAACCGCTCTGCATTTTACAACACGAGCAAACGATGGGAACGTAGCCTTGGCAACAATCAGACACGGACACGGCGTTCGTCGTTATGGATGACCTCAGTCGACACATTTCAAGTCTCTGGAAGTAGATTTCAGTTAAACGGAAGGGATATTTGTCAGAAGTGTGATGTAGTGTGATGATACAATGGGGAAGAAACACCTGCCAGAACACGTATTGTGCTTGAACCTTAGAAAACCCACACAAAGTAGTGATTTAGAAGTTCTTATCTTCTGTGTGCAGTATAAAACACCCCAGTGACCTGTAGATCCGTAGAGAATAGTGTCAAAAGAGTTCAGACAAATGCTCAAACTCAAGCCCCACAATACATACTCAAACTAAGACGTCAAACAAGTTACTCCACTAAATGTTACGCATGAAACCAACTGTTTGATATCAAATGAATCCTCCTCGTTGTATTAACACGTGTGGGTTGTTCTTTGTTAAACTGCTCAGTGGTTCTTGCACTTTACAGAACTAATGAGACATCGAGACGAGAAGAAATCCATATTCATTATTCCTGTCAGTACTGAGCGTGGTCACCAGTGGGCGCCATCGACACGCGTCTTCACTGCGCTCTGTCCATGGTGCTGAAACAGATTATACATAACACATATAGTGTTAGATATGGTTATTTTCACTCAAGCGATTCTATTTTTCCACCTGCTTTGCTGACAATACTGTGCTGTAATTTATTAGTTAGACTTTACTGATGTGTGATGCGCCAGACAAAGATAAAGATAAAGAAAATATGGCTCAAGATGATTTTAACTAATATGTTTTTCTTGTTTTCCTCACTCCAGTGTCTTTTCCACCACACGTGTTAACACCCCTGTGTATTTAAACATATTTAATGAAATATTTTATTTAATGCAGTGCTGAAAGACTGCCTAAACTTAAAGCCCCATTGTCATCTGTAATGTATATAAACTCCATTGATCCTTATAAATAGAGTTTATGACACAAATGAACACCAAAACCAGGTTCCTGGGTCTCCTTTCTGTGGTTTAATTAATTACAAGTTTGGTATAATTGCTTATTTAATTGCGCAGCTCTTTTTTTAAACAGAGAAAATATCTGTCAAGTTTTAGTGTTAGTTATTAAACTTGTGAGGGCAAATAACACAAGCATTCTTCAGTACAGTTATTATTATTTATTACTTATTTCCGCTCCAGACGTAGTGAAGTTCGAGCTTCTGACCAATACAGGTGGACCCAGTGGCGCCTCTTCACTGACTCTCGGAAACCCCAGTTCCGACTGAAACTTTCTGACCTGCTCGTACGTGGATTCATCAAAGTTGTGTCTGCTAAAGAAAGAACGAGAGAGGACCTGACGTCCGGTCTGCGTGAGTCTGTTCCCTGTCTCCCGCGCGCCACCACACCTGCGTGGAAAGGTAATCAGCCTCCGGCCGGCTGCTTTCCCACCAGCAGCGCAGCGCTTCAATCACTCGACCACACGTTATTTTGTCTTTTCAATCGTTATTTTTGCGTGAAAACATTTCCCAGACGTTGCTGTAAATAATGTCATCAAAAGTCATGTCGTCGACCCAACGTGCAGCTGCGCAATCAGTCAGTTTTTTTTTTTTTTTTGTCGCATTGGATTTAAAGGCGAAGCGGAGTTGGATGTTTCTGGGAATCGGTCCCGAGTTCTAGATGGTGACTGCCGCCTTTCTACAGCCGCGTGGTGAACATGGGACACCGAGAACGCGAGACTGTCCGTGACACGAACAGCGTCCTCCGGTGAATTCTTTGGGGGGAGACGCTCTGCAGAAACCCCGCCCGACGGGGAGGTCGAGACACCCGGAGAAGAAACCCGCCGGACAGCCGCCCAGCTGGCAGGCTGAGCAGGTGAGTGAATGAATGTCGCAGCCAAAATAGTTTCAGAAAATAACATCACCTGCCCCGAGACGGATTGTTCTTTTTTTGGAGGGGGAAAAAACGCGACACCAAACTTCATTCACCAACGGGGCAGTTTAATGCTGCGTGGCTCCTTTGGATGGGCGAATGTGTAGCACAGTAAATGTTCAAGGCAGTTTCGAAATGGATAGAAAGGACTCGTTGATTCGGCATACAATACAACACAAAACTCGGGTTTGAGAGTTAGTTAGTTCTCCTGGTAGTTCAACCCTGCTCCCTGCAATAATCTGCGGAGGCCAGAAGTCAGCAGTGTGACTGTTGCATAAATAAAATAAATGAAATCATTTAGTAGTTTAGTGCTTTACAGAGAATCGTGTGCACGCCGCATTTCCCCGGTGACCTCCCCGATGTCTTACCGACGTTAGTGATGACCTTTAATGCACATGTATGTTCTCATTAGGCATGCAAACCTTAAACCGCTAGATTATTCAGCGGAGTTCGGCTTGTTCTTCAGATTCGGCTGTGTGTTGCACATGATATAAATCATCGGCACTGCAGGGGAGCCCGTGTACATGTTGATAGAAAGGATGTTGTCGTTTTAACAACTGTGTTGCACAACAGATTTTGTAGCTTGATGCGAATTCTCTGTAATGTCTGTAATACTGTCCGCTCTTAATTGTTGAGGAGGCCTTCGAGAAGCTATTCAAGACAGCTGGTCACCAGTACCTGCAGGCATGTGACTTTTGTACTTTCCAAAGCTGTTGGCAGAAGTAAGTTCTGTAAGAAACGGCAGTCTTCTGAAACACGTTGTCATGTCGGGGGAAACGTTTGGACTCCGACCTGCACTAAACGTTCACGTCTCTCCCCTCCCGTCCAGACGAGCAGAGGAGCAGAGGACAGTGAAGGACAGTGGGGCAGCCTCTCCAGATACCCACCCCCGCGGGATCATGGGTAACCACACCGGCAAAGACGCTCACGGCACTACAGGTACCCGGTTGGAGTAGCTGCACCACACGTGGGCAGTTTTCTCACACATTTCTGAAAAGACTGATTTAATAATCTTCCTTTTTCCAAGACACCAAGTGCTGTATCATGCCCCCCCCCCCCCCCAATTCCAACTACAGAGGACTGTTGTGAACCAGTTGAGTTTTAGTTTGAGTGGTGGTGATGCTCCTTTATGTCCCCCGGATTCCTAAATAACCTTCATTATGTGAGAAGGCAGCACAACACATGCTCTGACCTGAAGGATGCCACTAATCTTAAAAGTAAAATTCTTTTCACAAGATTGTTGTGTAAATGTGCGCACGTATGAGACTACACCAGTAAAGCGGGGCTGTAGAGGCGCTTCTCACTGTGCCCTGTTGGTCTAAATGACTCTCTGCTGTATGCGATGAATCCGAACTTTGCAGTGAAATCCGAACTGTATCCCAGGGGATTTGGTGAAAGTTGGATCGAGCCACGTCGGATCTTTTAGCCTTTCTCGTGCCGTCGGTATCTTCCGGTCATTTGGCTCGGCTAATGTGTGTAATTGCCAATCTCCCCCCCCCCCGTGCAGCCTCACACATCTCATCACATCAGACAGAAAACGTTCCGCCGGCCGTTAATTCTCCCTCACAGCTGTTTTAAAATGCTGCTCCTCGTCCCTTCATCCTCTGTTGGTATGCAGGAAGTAG
>JAVQJD010059524.1:0-11138 GCA_036023655.1 Nannoperca australis | reverse complement strand
CAAGCGGCCTCGCAACAGCGCAGCAGCGTCTGCTCAGCCTTGTGTTGGAAATGTTCGGGCCCTCCTGGTTCATATATGCGGCAGTGTGTTGATGTTGTGGGGGGGAGGGGGGACACATGTTGGAGAGATGCTACTACCACGGGAAAATCTGTCCCGGCAGCACCTGGCAGCACAGAGTAGCATTCAACAGCCTCCCAGAATACTGGTGCACGCCCGCGTGCGCTTTACACAGCACGTTCAGCTGCTGTGGGTATACAGTGTCTTCTCATTAACATACAATTAGCATTTTGATGTCACAATATTGGGATAGCTATTAGTTTGGGTTAACCGACTAACTGGTCCAGTCCAGGATGCTACTGATAATAAAAATGTGTTGATATGAGGCATAATAAGATGCCCCATTCATCCAGCTGCTACCAATCACATGAGTGTTTTATAGAGATTCATTATTTGAATTTGATAAACTTATACTGACTTAAAAGAAAAGCAGGTTTTGATCGGATCGCCTCATGATGAAGAGCTGATGATGAAGCAGGTTGGTGATAAACAGATGAGCACAGTGTGTCAAGAACCAGCAACGGAGATGTTCTGTTTGGTTTCAGGATGATACACTTCGCTGTTAGTCTGACACAAAGGCCCAGGAGCTTTCAGTCACATCGCGTGGACTTCATTCAGCGGTTTTCTGAGTAGCTACTAATTAAATCTCCAACTTATTGAGAAAAAGCTTGCGCTAAGAATATATGTCAAACTGTTTCGAAGGTCAATATGAAGCGTCATGCTTGTTGTTCGAGTGTTACGGGAGCTGAACATCTTATTTCTTATACATTTTTAATATTGTTATCTGGTCAGAAACAGCTCAAAAACAGAAACATAACGTTTTATCAATAAGTGCTTTTATTTGCAGAGTGAATATAAATATGAATCATTGTACAACAATATAATTTATTTATCTCATTCATTGCAATTAAATTAAAACATATATTACCGCTTGTAAAAAAATAAATACATGATTGCCAATTGCCTGAATTACTCAAATAAAATTATCAACGTGATAAAACTATGTACAACATTGAATGCAATATCGGAAACTGTACATAAACTCACATTTTTACAATGTGCCTTAATTCAAGTGCACATTAACATAATCCACTATACAGTCTTCACATTTACAATGTGCGTTTTACAGGACAAGTCTGGAGGACTCTGGTGTCCTTGTTTAGGCCACAAGGCCGAAAGGAGGCTCGTTCTCAATGTCGGTGTGGCCCGTTTTGTTGTGCAGTTTTCGGGGGTCCTCCGGTGTCCAAACCTTGGCGGTGCGGATGATGTTCTGCTCCCGGAGTTGCTTTTCATCCGCCCAGGACAGAGAGTGACCGGCCAGAGGAGGCAGGCCGTAGTCCGGGTCGCTGGGAGAGGGAGACCCTGGGGAAAGAAAAGGAGAAGGATTAATACATTACATTATAATTCTTTTGTTTTGTTTTTGTTTTCATCGTCTTCACCAAAATTCTACGACCGTGCAGGCTCGCACACATCCAAATCATCGCGTGCGTAAAATCTCTGGACAAGAGATTTAGAAACACAATTGTTTTTACGAACTTTAGTCTGCATCTTTTTTACTAAGACTAATGCATCACGTCTGGAAAAGAAAAAGAAAGTTGAATTGAGAGATGTTTAAATGGACCTACTTGTTCCTCTGTGGCAGATAATGACCTTCTTGGGTTGCGCGTGCGTCTCGCTGCTGGAGTTTCTAATGGGCAGATCAGACTGTACGAGCTCGGCGAGGAAGTTGATGTAGCCTATGGCGAGCCGCAGAGTGTCCACCTTGGACAGTCTTTTCTCGTAGGGCAGGGTCGGGATGTGGGAGCGGAGCCCCTCGAACGCGTCATTGATGGACTGCATCCTCCGCCGCTCCCTGACGTTGGCCGCCTGCCTCAGCTGCTGCATCTCCATCTCAGATCGCATCCGCCTCCTGCGCTTCAGTAAAGGCCCGCCATGATGGCCCATGTGAGGGGACAGGTCCGGGGTGCTGTTGGCGCAGCCGTACGAGAAGGTGGAGGACGAGGAGGAGAAAGACAAGTTGCCGATATCGTAGTCTCCATCGTGAGGCGCTGCTCTGCTGCCGCCGTCTTTGCTGTAATAGTCTTGGAAGTGACTGGTGAGGAAGTCGACGTCGTCATCCAAAAAGTCATCAGTGTTCAAGTGTCCGTCTCTCGAGGACTGGTCGGTGAAAAACTCGTCATCGTCGAAATACGGAGGGGAGGAGAAAGAGTCGAGTCCGGAGAAAGGGTCCAGCACACTGTCCATCTTTGTCTTTCTCCTGCAGTAACAATGGCACGTTGTTGCTGCTCTCTGTCAACAGTTAGTTTTAGTTGAAGAACCGGCACGCGAGGTTTCTTTAAAGCAACATCCACGGTCGCGTGCCGTTTGCCAGGAGCGCCAACCAATCACAGCTCGGTCCGCGAGGCGCACCTCGAGATAATCACCCAGGAGACCACGCCTCCTCTCCTCCACTGTTTGAACGAACGTCTCAGCTCCGCACCGGCTGCTCTCCTGTACCCGACTCCGTTTACAGGTCATAGTTTCAGATGGTTTCTGTGACAGGTTTGAATGAATCCTTCCTATGAAGTGAAGAGACTGATTATTCTGTTCCTTACAGCGTAATGACACATAGTGGCACAATATAACATAGGCCTATTAGGTGTTCTGTTGTTCTATTGCGAATGAGTGTATGTTAGATTAAAACGAGTCAACGTGAGCTCGCAGTTGTCCGTCTCCAACGAAGAAAGAGAAACGTTAAGTCACGTTACAGGCTGGAGATGATCCCCCTAACACACTGTAGATGCAACGAGTTCAACCTGAAGGCTGCGGATCATTCAAGCCGTTCATTCATAATTACTCAGAATATAACGTGGACATCGAAAAGCCGTGTTATGTTCCGGCCATTTTAGTCGCTTATCCTAATTGATCATATTTTTCTTTTTCTTTTACCATTCAACCCTCAGGTAAACTGCGGAAATGACTGGAACAGCAGACGGACACAAAGGCGGAGTCTGAATTGTCCCCTGGGGGGGGCAAACATTATTTAACAGACGTCAGTAGGCTACACAGTCCGACTATTGTGTGGCGTGTTACACATATACACACAGCACCAGAAGAGCGTGAATAAAACGAACAAAGAAAACAAATGAGTTGATACTATATAGTTGATTCATATGATTCATTTTACACGTATACCTTCAGCGGACACATATATCAATTATATCCAATCCCAGTTATAGGCTTGTAAAATATGTACATTAAATAACCAGTGTCCTACCTGGGATAGAAGTAAACGTCCTTCTCAGGTGATGTTATATCGTCCTCATGTGAAGGCGGTGTAACTGTTGATTAAACTGTCCTTATTGGACGTTTTAGAAATCGCTGTATGTCCGTAATTTCTGCTTGTAACAGAAAAAAAAGCTAGCTGAATCACTGAATTCACAAAAGAGAAGGAACTCGCATGTAATGTCACATGACTGCTCAAAAATGAATTTATTACAAAACCAAACATAATAGAATTCATATTCATTTTTTACAAGTATATATATATTTTTTTGCATTATAAAACTCCGCCGACTAAGTAGGAATAACCCTGGTAACTCCTCAGATTATAGGAACCGGTGTGGCTAAAAAGAATCATGTTCAGAGGACGAGGTGTCTCCCTCAGAGCTGTACAGTACCGTGCAATTGTATAATTATTGTAAGTATTAAGCTTCTATGTTTATACCACATCCTGCAATATTGCCAATCAATCAAATGCTCCAAAACAACCTGCTGATCTGTACCTCGCTTCTTTATTCAGCAGTAAGTGGGCAGCGCTGCTGCTGCCAGAAATACATGCACCAGCAGAGTGGTCGATTCGCCACTTGTGCCAGCCAGTGGGATTTTGATTGGGAGAACTGGTTGAAAAATAAAAGCACAGTGGTGGTCCTCGGAGCGCGCGCCACTCTGACACCTCACGCGACATATTAACGCTCCACGGTATACTAAAGGAGACTGCCCACCGGTCTAAGTACGTATCTATTCAGTCCCTTCATTGAAAGGACTCACTTTGTTGTGCAGAGAAAATGGACCATTACAGGGCCAGGCTGGGTGCGCGCGCACCGCATGTGTGTGGGTGTCGGCGGTGGGATAGAAGGCTGCAACACAGGCCGTGGGAAGAAGGCCATTTGCGTCCCCATGGCCAGTCAATGCAACATGTCGCGTTCTAAATGAGGCTTGTGTCTACATAATGAAGCTGTAGCTGGCAGCCGCATGCCTCAAAAAATGGCACACAATACACGCACGTCCCGGTACCAACCAGGTGCTTAACACAACACCAAACCCTGTCAGGACCCTGCAGGACTACGCATTAAACCATCAAAGCCTCCCATCAACTCTATGAAATCTCTTCGACCTTTGTGCTGCCATTACGTTGTGACAGTGGTTGAAAATCATGGAGCCAGTGATTAAGTAATTAAACGAGTGACAGAGAGCTCTAACCAGGCAAGAAGAGCTGGTCCCCTGTCCCTACACACTGACTGAGGCAGCGTGGAAAATGATTCAGTAGCCGTTAGGCGGTCATGTTGACGCAGCCTGTGAAAATAATAGTTAAATGTTTTTTCCGCTGAACTTGTGGATAATTGTTCTTATAATGGTTCCATCATTTTAACATACTTGTATAAAGATCCGTTTATTTTGATCTAACTTTGTTCAGCTTTGCCGTCCCTGATTTTAGTTGTTTGTCTGTAAAGTATTCTTGGAACTGCAGAACACTAGAAATTAGAAGAAGCTGATTGCGATGAGGGCGGGGTTCATACATGCAGGATACAGTTCGCAAAATACTGCTTTAAACACAACCTGACATGAACGTTTACACCATCGCAACGAACGCAATAAATGATTGTTCCATTTATTAACATTTTATTGATTTCATTGTAATATACCAAATGGCTGTCTCTTTCTGTCGTTATGGAAACTGCACAATAAGTATAGGTTATAGTAAGTAGTATAGTATATAATCTCTACAGTCAAATCTCAGAATGGGATGTGTTTCAAATACCATCAGCTGTCATGCTTTGCAGACAGAATCCAGTGTAACAACATGATTTCCTTTGGTTACTGTCTCTCAAGCTCCCATGGTGAATAAAAATGATCTCCCATAAATGTTATGTCAGGGTGGAGATGTTGTCTGATGAAGTGGGAACCAAACATGTGATAAAATAATGTCTCTGTCTGTCAGTTATTCTCGGGTCCCTCTTTTCTTTCACCGTTATCACTAAGGCAACAGTGCGTGTGTGTGCTTGCACTGACGTGTTAGAAACGTCTGTGCGTCCCACCCCTTCCCTTTGCTGCAAACCAGATGATAATTCGGACCGTGCAGGTTTTTAACGCTCCGTGACCGCGCGCTCCACGCCATCTCATTGATGAACGCGCTGTCATTTTGAACGGGCCGACTTGCGCGAGCGGAGCAAGTGTTTCGGTTCCCATGCAGTCCCTCGGTCTGCAGCATGCAGCAGGCTGGACGGTGCATTAAAACTGGCCACACCGGTCACGCCAGGGGTGGTGGTGGCGGGTGTGTAGAAGGACACACACACACACACACACAAAACAAAGAAAGAATCAAATGAATAAAAGTTAAAAAAAAAACACCATGCACACACACACACACACACACACACACACACAGTTTGCCTGTTGGTGGGCTTAATTCGTTGGTCGGGCCTCAAACAAGTGAAGACGAAAGAAAGAACTACAATCAAATGATTTTCTTGCAAATAACAGGCTAGTTAATAACAATTGATCACTATCTCTTTATTATGACACTATCAGTCATATTTTACTGAATAATTAATAATCACGAGATGCTAATATCAATCATATGTAAAGTCTCATCATTGTGACCGTCTTTATGCGAGATACCCTGTTAATTATTTTCTTTATCTTGTGCTGCCTTTAAGTCAACCTCCATAAAAAAAGAGGAAATACTTTACTTGCCAATACTTACCATTTACTTCCACTTACAACATTTAAAACATTCAATATAAAAATACTTAAAATAAAAATATACATACAAATAATTGTATATAATATAATATAAACAACGCATTAGAATATAATATGCCATTATAATTATTAGTGTACAAATACATGTTTTATTGATTAATTCATATCCAGATGGAAAGAGGCTTTGCTAATATTATTGGCAACACTTTATTTTAAGAGTCTGTAATTTTCAAATGTCCATTTTCTAAAAGATTCTCTTAAGTTGTCAATAAAGAAGGATGTCATTTTATACTAATTATAGTAAATAGTAATTTCCTTGAAAATAATTTAATATTTCGTTATTCAGTTATTACAGATTTCTTTATTTCAAACATTATATTCTTCATATGTTGAATAATATATATTGAATTGTTTACTGAACATTAATTCAAATGTGCAAAAATAATGAATCTGAACACTATTTTCTGTATAAGAACAAAATCACACAATTCCTTTCAGATAATTGAAACTTTCAGGAAACAAATCTGAAATGATGGATCCATCAAATAAAGCACTGTTCCTGAGCCACAGTACCAGGAGGAGTTTGTCTCATCACAGTTTCTTTCAACAGCCATGAATTTTCTTTTCTTCCATGTCTCTTATTTCAGCCTGTAAATGTTTGTTTTCAGTTTCCCGGGAGGGTGGCCCCAGTGCCCATGAGCACCTTGTCAGTCAGGAAATGGAAGAGAAAAACCAGAAAGTGAACTACAGCAGTCAAACGTGTGAAATTAGAGCTGGAGCTAATCCTCGCACAGTAATTCAGTGGTAATCCCTGTAATCTCTGGCTGCAGGGGATTATCCATCTGTGTGACTACAACAAATTAAACGGATTTACTCAACAGTAATTTAACAACTTGATTCGATGCATCCTCAACCCTCACCGTAACCTTTGCTTGTTGGCCACTTGAAGGCAGCTGCATTAAGCCCATTCTAGATGTAGAGCTTTTTTGTTACATTCATAACATCCTGTAAAGTTTAGTTTTCTCACATTTCCCACTTGTTGGCAGCTACAGCATTTTAACACTAAATAAATGAAAAAGAAATAAAAGGTGATCTCTTTCAAAGCAAATGGAAACTCATTTTGACTGGTAGGAGACATGAAGCCCAGCCTCCATTGTCAAAGACAAAGGTACACCACCCTGACTTCTACACCCTTAGTTTTCACTGCACCATAAGAATGCATGTCACACTTCTTCCTGCTATCAACATAGACACAAGTGGTTGTAAGCTGTTTGGCCAAATGCCTGTCTTTCTTCCAAAGAGGACTGTCTCCTGTGGGCTGCCGTGTCCCCTTAATGACAGAGATAAAAGGAGGTCTTGAACTGATAACTAATGGACTTTGACTGGAACAGCAAACTGCACTGAAGCAGAAACCCCTATCTGAAGCAGCCCTAAGCACCATCATCCTTTCACACCTGTTAGCTGAACATAGGTGCACTCTCATAAACCTTCCCTGTCTGCCTGTGTCTCTGTCCCACACACTCACAGACACACACATCCACTCACTAAAGAAAGCGGGTTATAGGGCGTCAGCGTGCGAGCTGCTGCGTTAGCACTGGGGGAGGCCTGGGAATCCCGCCACATGCAGGCGAGACATGGACAGCGCACGGACAGACGCCGCTCTCTGTAGAGGAGAATGAGTGCGCGCTGCTCGTTCACGTCAAGGGCACGACACCCGTGTTCCAGGTTAAATTTGCCAAGAACCGCCAGGCTCATCAGGACGCGGGCACATCAAATAATAGTCAACACAACCTAGGTTTATTTGAAAATCACCACTTTCTGTCGCAGAATGCTTTACATCTGTACAACATACCATACCACGCGTAGAACCTGAGTTAAAGACAAAATGCCCCAATAAAGTTTATCAAGGGACCAACAACACAACGCACACACACGTTTATATTACACAGTCAGTTCCACCAATATACACTATATATATACAGTTCTTTAGGTCCAGTTAGCTAAAAGTACTGCAGTCTAATGTCTAAACAGTCCTGCAATAAATCCTCCCCCATGAAGGTTAGAATATAAAACAGGAAAAAAGCTTAAGAGTGAATTATTTAAACATAGATAAAGGGAAAAAACTACTTAGAGCAGAACAAGCATGTGTATTAATGTGTTTAACTTTTAAGATTACAGATGATGAGTTGACAAGATGGCTGGAATGGAAGAAAATCTAAACATGGCTGGTCCATTATTCTCTGCTCATACTCATACTGTTTTCTAGGTGACAATTTATTTCATTCTTAGTGTGAGAGGAAGACCTAAACCAATTTTAATTGTTGTGTCAAACTAAATTGTACTGACTAAAAGATAATTTCATTTACAGATGACTCAACAGCTTCATAGGTTTTACAGGTAATTAGTATTAATTTGTGCTAAAATATTTCTCATTGTATAAAAAGACTTCTGTATAAAAACTGTAAGTAAATTAATGACCAAATGAAACCTAAACTTTACTTTTCGGGTCCAGTTGCATTTTCATTGCCTTGCTCAAGGACTTCTTGACAGTAGCTGTTGGAGGTACTGCAGATACTCACCTGGCATTTTGAGATTCAGTCACTATTTCACCTCTTTAACCTCTAAACATACACCCCCTCATGGTGAGAGCAAAACTCCCTTCCCATTTCCTTTCCCCTGCAAGACGGGAAACATAAACACCACAGAAGTCTGTATTATAATCCTTCAAAGTCCTTGAGGGTGCTAGCTGGGGTGGGTGGGTTGCTGGGGAGGGATGAGAGCGGGGGTCTAGGGGTGGGTGGTAATTGACTCATCTACTGCTGGCTCTAATTGATTTGGGCGTTAATCTGATGGCCCCAGACTAAGAGCCAGGCTAATATGAGAGGAGACTGGAGAGAGTCCAGCTCTGCCCGGGGGCTGTTGATGGCTGCGGGGAGGATTGGAGAAGATTAACAGAGATTTCGGAGCGTCCTGCAGGAGCAACTCAGCTGAACTGCTTGTCTGCCTGTCTGTCAAAGAACAAGACGGGGTCAGGGTCTGGGCTAAGTGGTAAATGCAAATGTGGACACATTAATTACATTAAAGACATTTGGGAAAACTGTGGGCTTCCAGGAAGCTACCATGTCTCCTGAAGGGCTCCCATGTGTCAGTGAGGAGGTTCTGGAGCTCCTTCACTGGGTTACATAAGGGTCTTTTACTGAGCTCCAGGTGTCTTAACAGAGTAGGGACTACAGATCTTGGACTAGGTACAAAGGGGATTTAAAAGTCCTGGGTTATAGGAGTCATTGACTGGGGTCTATGATCCTTCACTGGGATCAAGGGTCCTCGACTGTATGTTGGAGGTACATGACTGAGTTCATTGTACCTGGTGGCATGAGTTACTGTGTGTAGAAAAATGAGCCAACCCCAGTGAACATTGGTACAGTCTATGTGCTGCTTTCAGTTCAATCAGCTCAGGGGTGTTTATTGATGTCTGCCACAGTTTCATTACATTACATTACATTAAGGCATTTAGCAGACACTTTTATCCAAAGCGACTTCCAAATAAGAGCTTTACATAAAGTGCATAGAATCATGGACGAAAACAACAAGATGTCGTATCAAATAATATGAGTGCTGATGATGAATCACAAGTGCTATAGGTAAGTACATCGCTGCCAGTGGCAAAATCGAAAAGAGCATTAAATCTAGAAACACATTACGTCCGTTCATAATCAATCACAGTACAATGAAGCTAGACAACAATTCTAATATAATATCACACGATATGTTGTACTTTATAGAGCCAATGTGTCAATATTAACTGGACTCAGGTCTTGTCATCTTGTAGACCTAGCAATATGTGTGAGCAGGTATTACCGCTTAAAAGCCCATCTTACATTTGATCACTTGTACATAATTTCCTAGTTACGTTGCAAGTTGAAATTATTACTATCAAAGGTAGGACAAAAATGTTTACCAGCTATATCATAAACTCTGACACAGTAATTAATCTAAAAGCTACCATGTGCTTTTCTTGAGTTTTTTAGATTGAGTTTTTACTTGGCTTCTTGAAAGCTTGGGCTACCTCAGGGGCCATTTGATGTAAGCATTTAAAGTCCTTGTATATAAGATTGGAGCAGATTTTTTTTCTTTATGTATTTGACTGTATAAATACACTTGCCTTGACTTGAAAGGCACCGTTGAACTCATAGAAAGAAGCTCTGAATTACATAATACATCTTGACCCTTAAGATAATGTTAGATTATATCATTACACAAGACCATCAGTCTTTTAGTGAGTCTTTTTTCACTAATATATATGATAATGTGGTATGATACAAGTTTCTTGTTTCCATTTGTGGAGCTTGTTTGTATAGAAACTAAAGTCAAATAGTAGTAGATCCTAGATAATACAACACCAGGATTATGTGTTGATTAACGATCATTTAAGAAAACCAATGGACACTGGAAACTGTCAGTGTCACAACTTTTATGTGCTTCAGGGGGTCTCACTGTATATTGCAGTGCTTCTATCATGGAGTAAGCAGAGGCACGTGCCAAACATCTAGTATAACTAAATATATAAGATATATTTTTTTAAATTGCAATGGCCAATACAATTCCTATATATGACAAGTCTTCTTTAGCAGTATTGGGCCAATAAAGGTCAGGGAAAATAGGCTGGCACTAAGGAAAACAGAGAGGTAAGACCATATGAAAAATAACTCCCATTGTTGCTTTTCACCATAACTCTGTACAACAGCTCACCTCTGTGTTACAGGTGAACACACTGCTGCACTATCACCTGTACATACTGTTTATATCATACATATATTGTACATATTCACTTCCATTTTTGCACACCTGTTATTGCTCTTTTCTTATTTTCTTTTACTTTATTATTATATTCTGGGACTTGGTCTGCAGATCCCAAAGTTTGCTCTTTATATTTACACTACCGTTCAAAAGTTTGGGGTCACCCAAACAATTTTGTGTTTTCCATGAAAAGTCACACTTCTTCACCACCATACGTTGTGAAATGAATAGAAAATAGAGTCAAGACATTGACAAGGTTAGAAATAATGATTTGTATTTGAAATAAGATTTTTTTTACATCAAACTTTGCTTTCGTCAAA
>JAVQJD010059496.1:0-15761 GCA_036023655.1 Nannoperca australis | reverse complement strand
GTGTGTGTGTGTGTGTGTGTGTGTGTGTGTGTGTGTGTGTGTGTGTGTGTGTGTGTGTGTGTGTGTGTGTGTGTGTGTGTGTGTGTGTGTGTGTGTGTGTGTGTGTGTGTGTGTGGTCTTAATGTGACTTGCCAAAAAAGTGGTAACAACATATGATCCCTTTACCTTTAGTATCACTCCAAGTTGAAGCAACAGGACTTGAATATTGCCCTGATGGTGACATCCAGAGAGGTGTACAGTGCATTATCTCAGCTGGTGCCATGTGTGGGCTGCAGACGAAGTGTGGAGCGCCTCTTCTCACATTTAGTGGAATCGGGGAACCCAGCCCTGGAGCCCCTTACAGTGAAACCCACGGGGATGCTCTCTGTCACCAAGGCCTGTTTAGAAGACGTAAAGAAGCTCTACACCCTTTTCTACGTCCATGGGTAAAATACAGGGAAATGTGTTTCATTTATTTTCACTGCCACGCCAATCGTACCATGTATCAAAAGAACAGCCAAAAGTAACAGCGCTTTTGTTAGTTAAAACGGAAAGAACCAAAACTCCAATATGTGACATCAACAAGAACTGTTCTGTTTGTTAGAATACTACAGCATACTGCACTGAAGTAGTGCTCTCTAGTACTCAGTAGATCCACCACTTTTTAGTAGGCTGAACTTGTACTGCTATATTTAAGTAACTGTTGAAAACATGAACGGGATGTTATAAAAAATCTATTTTCTTTTACAGGTCTAAGTTGAATGACATGATTGATGCCATTCCAAAAAGTAAAAAGAACAAACGCTGCCAGTTACACTCCTTAGACACACACAAGCCTAAACCTTTGGGGTGAGTAATACGACTATCTGTTTTCCTCATCAAACTGCTATATAATTTGTGTTTTTTTTGTCTGAACAACATTCAAGATGTTAGTGTTTAGAGGCTGAATTTGAGAAGTGGAATAGTAACTCTTTAGTTTGTGTCCGCCTTCACGTAGATACAAGCCAGAAAAGTTCAGCTCT
This sequence comes from Nannoperca australis, assembly GCA_036023655.1. Classification (NCBI taxonomy): domain Eukaryota; kingdom Metazoa; phylum Chordata; class Actinopteri; order Centrarchiformes; family Percichthyidae; genus Nannoperca; species Nannoperca australis. Next base: position 14,760 of record JAVQJD010059496.1, on the reverse strand, counting down.
TTCTCTAGCCTCCAGAAGCTCTCTGTTTTAGTCCAATCATTGCGTGTACGATAGATGTTTCTTTTTTTTCCCTGGATAGTTGATACTGTATACTGTATTTCACTTTCAGTCGATGAGAATATTTGACTAACAAACATAAAATTAGACAGAATCCAACATGGGGTGTTTGGGACTTTTTAGAATCATGTAATGTGCTTATTGTAACATTTTGTAGGTCGAAGATATACAAACTTTAATACCTTTGGCCAGGCAGCTCTATGAAAAAGCTCTGCTTTTTATCTTCATAAAATAACTGTACTACTGTTGGTTCTCTCTATTGAAACAGGTAAAGATCCGAGTTACATTTTGTGATAGTTTCAATAAATATTGAAGACCTCTCAGTAGATGATGGTTTTGGTTTCAAATTTGGGAAATGTTGTAATCTAGTAATGGGTTTCCTTCTAAAACAGATAATTATACTATAGTCATTTGATCTAAGGCATTACCACATATCCATCTCCCACCACTTCTGCTGTAATATTTAGATACTTCTTTCTGTTAAGAATCTGCATGCAGTGCTTGGGGACGTGCAGCAGCAGCAATAGTCTCAGACTTGCTTGCATTGTTTTAAGTGTTGAGAATATGTGGTGCATTTAGCAGCTAATGAGCCAGATATTTCCCTGAGAGTTTTTGGAGCCAAAAACCACAGCGAAAATGAGAGGGCTTACTTAGACTTAGATTCGCCAGGTGGCCAGAAACACGACTCTTAATAAATGCTAATGTTGCTCCATATAACTCTGTAAATAGGCAACTGTTGCTAACAATTTCACAATATTGGCTTAGAATGTGTGTCAGTGTTGTGTGTACAGCTTTATATGGATAAAAACATCAGTTATTGCAGGTTTTAGAGCAGATAACTGTGCATTGTGATGGTATAACTGCTGTATAATAGTTGTTTCTTTTACAGGGGAAGCTGGATGGATGTCTGGGAGTTGATGTCTCAGGAGTGCAGGGATGAGGTTGTCCTCATTGATAGTGCTTGTCTCTTAGAGACACTGGAGACATACTTGCGTAAACACAGGTAACGTTGTGATTATCATAGCCTTTGTTTCTAAAATTGATTTTTTTTTATTTCAGATTTTAAAATAACTGGATTAACCGCGTAGTACTTTCATGTCCACAGGTTTTGCACTGACTGTAAGAATAAAGTGCTGAGGGCATACAACATCCTGGTGGGTGAGTTGGACTGCAGTAAAGAGAAGGGCTATTGCGCAGCCTTGTATGAGGGACTGTGCTGTTGCCCCCATGAACGCCACATCCACGTGTGCTGTGAGACGGACTTCATCGCTCACCTTCTTGGCCGGGCAGAGCCTGAGTTTGCAGGAGGCTATGAGTAAGTACAGGCATTTTATATCATGCCAGATTCCTTTTCACTGTATTTATTTTATTATTTTATTTTTATTTTATTTTATTTTTTTAAGACGCAGAGAGAGACATGCGAAGACTATTGACATCGCACAAGAAGAAGTCCTGACCTGTCTGGGTATTCACCTCTATGAGCGGCTGCACAGGATCTGGCAGAAACTACGAGCAGAGGAGCAGACCTGGCAGATATTGTTCCATTTGGGAATTGATGCACTGCGCAAAACTTTCGAGGTACACAACTATTAAGCCAGTGTGTATATGGTATAATTTCAAACTGATTTGTCAGATGATAAATGCATTATGGTTGTGTGGTAATATTTCATCACCATGCCCTTAGATGGAAGTGGAGAAGATGCAGGGGATCAGCCGACTGGAGCAGTTTGTCGAGGAGCTGTCTGAGGAGGAGAGGGCCAAAGAGCTGAAGCAGGAGAAAAAGAGGCAAAAGCGAAAGAATAGGCGCAAAAACAAGTGCAGCTTTGACATATCTGAACAGGAGGCAGAGGACAAGGAGAAGAACCAGGATGAGGTAATCCTCCACCAACACTGAGGCACATTATTCAAGATGTCTGTGTTCATCTGCAGCTACACATCTGCATGACTTTATTTAAGACGGGTCCATTCATTGTGTTGCAGGGTTCTCTTGAGTCTGTGGAGGGCACTTGCGAGGGCTGTGGTAGCCACGATGAGGAGGAGGCCGGGTGTCATGAGAGCGTCGCGGCCAGTGGGAGCACTTCCTGTAGCTGCCCAGACAGCAACAAACAGGGTAACAGTGCACACAGACTAGGGCTGTCACTTTTTCAACCAAGTTCAACCAATTCTGAACGGGTTCATCTGCTGCAGTGTACAAAAATGTTTTTATATATATATATATATATATATATATATATATATATATATACACACACACACACACACACACACACACACACACACACACATTAAACATCGGTACCATCACCAGCACTGAGTCTCTCCCTCCTGCTCTCTGCATCCAGTCATCGCAGCCAACGACATGAAGTGGCAGACATCGGGGATGTTCCGGCCCTTCGTTGAAGTCTCCATGGTCGGTCCCTTCCTGGCCGACAAGAAGCGCAAGTTCACCACGAAATCCAAAAACAACAGCTGGTCTGCAAAGTTCAACGAGGCCTTCCAGTTGTGAGTTTGAAACCTGACCTCTGAAACCTACGAAGAAGCAACGGACAGCTGAAATGTTGATATCTAATGTCCTCTTCTGCCCCGTAGTGTCCTGGGTAAGGAGTCCCCGGACTGCTACGAGCTCCAGGTGACGGTGAAGGATTACTGTTTCGGCCGGGCGGACCGGGTGGTCGGCGTGGCCGTGGTTCAGCTGCGTGACGTTGCTGACCGCAAGAGCTGCGTGTGCTGGTGTCCCCTGGGGCCACGCATCCAGACCGACGAGACGGGCATGACCGTGATGCGTATCCTGTCCCAGAGGCCGGCGGACGAGGTGGCCAAGGAGTTCGTCAAGCTGAAATCTGAAACCCGTCCCGTGGAGGAGGGCAGATGAGCAGAGACTCGCGGATCGTGGTCCGGGTGTCGAGTCAGGACTACGTGTTGTCTGGTGTCATCCTAATCCTCAGTAAACACAGAGCATTAAAGCTTCTGGCTGATGATCTCCAACAGAGAGGACACACAGCAGACACAAGCAAGTTGACTAGTTTTGATAGTTATGGCGAAAAAGAAATGTTTTAAATCCAAGAGGTATATTTTGGAAACTGATGCTCTCTCAAAACGTTAAAAACGAAGAACATGTAACAATAATCAGCACCAATATCATAACTATCAAGTTTAAATCAGCAACTCCAAGTGGGCAAGAGAGTTTATTTCCTCTCGTGAGATCTCCATCGACTGATCTGGTCGTCTGTAGCCAGTTCAGTCTGATCAGAGCAGAGCTCTCAACGCTCATCCACAGCTTTCTACCAAACATCCATTCACCGGATCATGAATGGATTTGTGTCTCTGGCTACCTGATGGTGGGAAAAGATTTTATTTTAAACTGAATGGACGTGAACAGTGTATTCCAACTGTTTAACGATCACGAGTAACTATGACATGAGACAAGAGTGAGTAACCCCAGATTCTTGTACTGTTTGAGCCTTTGAGGCCTTTTGACTGCTAACAAATATCTTGCGACGTCGGTTCCACTGTTGACTCCAACACTGTTTCCCCAAAAAGAAAAATGGATACCAGTCATAAAGCTGCTAATTAACGTCACAAAGACACATTAACAAAGACAAATGTCACACTCGAAGTTCAAGAAACATTTACGCAGGTAACAAACAGAGTTTCAAAATGTCAATGTTGGAATTTAGTAGCCAACAATAATTCCACAACTTGAGCAAAAGATCAAAAATCAAAGCACTTGTGGGCTGCTGGTTTCCCATTTAACATGATGAAGTGCAACAAACATCACGTGCCACATGCTTTGGTTCACATTAGTTGACTCCTGTAGCACGACGTGCATCAAACAGCACGAAGACGTCACCAGGACACAGTGTGCACAACATATGTGTTGCCCTTTAATGATGAGCTTCTGCTGATATTTCTTTCAGAATGAATAAAACCTTAATAAGAAAGAAATGATGACACTCAGAAATAACGTCGCCTTACAAAACAAAGCTGGCGAGCTACCGTAGCTCGCTCACTGTACACAGTGGGATTCAGACAGACTTTTAACATGAATGGGTTCCACAACATTGACTTGTTAGGTAAAACAGAAGCAAAGAATTCTGGGTATAGTAGTTTAAACTATCCGACTGATCTCTGGACTGTGGCTTCTCTGCACCGAGAACAAATGCAGCGTCCGAGGTTTGAATTCTTCTGATCTGTCAGACTGTGACTGTGAACACTGTTAACCTGTCGACCAAAAGTCGACAACCTGTTTTCAGGGTTTAAATAGTGAGAACGCCTTTACGGAGGACCAGAAATGGACCTCTGAATTTCTTTTTCTCTACTTTTACAGTTAAAAATTGAGAACAAAAGTCTTTCAGACGCCATAGCTTTGCCATGCATGCACAGTCACACTGCACCAATCATACGTTTGAGGTCAAATAAAACATGCAGGCAGGTTGTTCAGCTGACTGAAGTGTGACTGGGTTTGATCCCCACTCTTGTCTTTTTACTATGTGCCAAGGAACGCAAGTGTTCAGCGAGCTCCCTTCACGCATCTTGTGGGGTTGTCCTTGGGGACAGATGTGGCCACTGCAGATGTTTACCACTTACTTTCCCGCACGCTCGCCAAAACTAGCTGCAAACTCCCGAGGATCTGTTCGGAAAGACTGAACAAACATTTGTCTGCAGTGAGGTACAAGTGCATAAAGGGGTCTTTTACAGTGGCCACATCTGTGCTGACAGCTGAACTCTTGCACTCTGTAAGTTTGTAAAAATGAAATAAAAGCCTATGACCAGAGCATGTATTTATTGTATACAGAGTCAGCTAGAGTTGTGATCTTTTTCATGTATGTGCTGTGAAATATGAAGACTGATCAAATGTATGTAAAGTAGTTATCATTATACTAATGTGACATATGTTGAATATACTTGGAACAATATTTTGTATATAAAATATTTATGAATCAAGAAAGTGGGCGTGTCCTTTGTGTCTCTGCAGCCTGATCACTTCCTGCAATCTGTTTACCAAAGACTCAGATGTGGATACATCAGTGCGAACAGAAAACAGACCCTGATCCATGAACTTGGCTGCTTAGAAAGTAAAAACATAATAGAAAGCAACCGACTGAAGCCGAGAACGGCCTTGATAATGCTGTTATCTCGAGTTAACAAAATAATCAACCCATTATCATGAGAGGATAAAAGCTTACTTATAATGTTTATCAGGAGTGCCATGCCAGCAACTGATTCAAGCTGAAAATGTCAGCAGCAGACTACTTCAGTCGAGGTCTAAGTAACATGGGCAGAAATGTCATCGTGTCTTTGTGTTAGAGATAACATTCAGATCCGCCCTGGTCACTTAAGGAGAAGACTACAAGAGAAAGTAAACCGTTAAAACGAGATAACGAAATAACTAATCATTTAAATAAAATGCTTCTGTAGAAACCAACTCCTAAACGTAACCTTGATAGTCCTTTTCCACAGCAGACGTTCCCACATGTCCTAGTAGGAACAGTTCAGGTTCTACTGATAACCACAATCTGTGAACCACAAAATATAAGGTAGCCACACTTGCAAAAAACTAAACAGACTTTTCTTCTCACGACACATTCGGACTCTTCATGAATCAAAGTTTAAATAAGACAGAAACACGGTCGCGACGTTTAACCTGCAGCTCCGATGGAGGAAGTAAAAAAACACATTCAGCTGGCACTTTGTTGTCAACAGATTTATTTCCTTTTTTTTACAATTATTTAAGTAATCTTCGTAATATGTGTAATATATATAAGTAAGCTTGTTTTGTTCCCTGTTTTGGACTTGACAGGTTGTTGCAAAGTGTTTCAATACTATTGGAATATAAATCTGAAATATCAGCCACGATCTACATTCAGTAATTGTCTGGTGAGGGACAGATTTTCATTCACATTCACTGCAAATGAGTCAACATGAATATTTTGTAATACTGCATATTGTTTGAAACCTTAATGCTCCTTCCTCAAAAATTATATATATATATATATTTTTTTTATATATAGCATTTAATATTTTAGTATTTAAATATATTTTCTAGAAATAAATTAGAAATGAGGAGATAAATATTTAAAGGAATGTTATCTGCAAATGATAAAGTTCAGTGCTAAAATGTCAAGATGACCATTAGAGGCACAACCAATGAGTAATGAATGTAAACAGCCTTCAAAAGACAAATAATTATTCCATAAACTTCCATGACTTAAATGTTCTATTGTTTCTGATCAAACATGGAGGCAGACAGAGACCTTTCTTTTCCTTGAGTCTCAAAATGCTAAGAAAACTTAATAAATTAATTGAAATGCTGCACGGCAAATATTTATGCCACACATGGAAAAAGAAAGCATTTATAGAAAAGGTTTTGTACATAGAAAATTAAACTATTTCACTTGTGCTACTTTTATAGGCCTCTTTTTTACACATCATACAGTTTATACCTGTATAATCATACAACTTTAACTGATTAATCACTATAAAAACAACACATAAGTGAGAATCTTAAGAGAGTACTCCACAGATTTATATAATAATATTGTCAATAATATTGACAGAAAGCATCTTTTTTTATTCGATTTTCTGCCTCCTCAAAACCTGACGCCTTCATTACCCACAATGCAACCCGACCACCGACAGTTTGGTTGCTGTGTGTTATGCTAGTAGCGGCTAATGTAGCCTCAAGCTGCTAGCCTCACACAGACGGGCAGCAGGCTACAGATGTCCGCTAAGCTCACTTCTCTTTGACTTCACAACCCCAGATTCATTTTTTTTCAAACTTGTAGTCTTTAGACCCAACCAACGCTGACTCAAGTGACATCACATGAGGCAACCTATCAGACCCTCTGTAGGCTTTAAACAACTGTAAACAGACTTTGAGGAGGAAAATCAGTGGAGTTCCCCTTTTAAGACGGAGATGCTTGATGTTACCTATTTAACTAGCAATCTCAAGAGCAACACTGTTAACTGGACTTTAGCGGGGAAGCTAGTTAGCTTGTTGATCAGTTAGCTCACTTGTTGATCAGTTAGCTCACTTGTTGGTAAGCTAACTAGCTTGTAATGTATCGATGATGTAGCCTACTGATAACTCTTGAGGTAAGCAGTTTAAGAACAATTTTCTATGTCTCCTAGGAACAACAACAACATGTTGCAACAGAACTAGCTACATAAATATGAAGCTACACCACATGGACAAAAGTATGTGGACACCCAAACATTACACCCGTAAGTGATTGTTGGACAACTCATTCCGAAGCTGTGGGCATTAATCCTCTTCTCTGAAGGCTTTCCACCAGATGCTGGAACCTGGCGGCAGGGATTTAGCCACCAGAGCATTAGTGAGGTCCAACACTGATGTTTGGTGATCAGGTCTGGCTCGCACTCATAGTTCTACTTCATCCCAGAGGTGTTGGATGGAGGTGAGTTCAGGGCTCTGTGTAGACCCGTGTAGTTCTAGGACAGCTGTTTAGTGTCTTTATGGACCTGACTTTGTGCACACGAGCATATTGAAACATGAAAGGACTTTCTACAAACTGTTGATTGTTGTAGCGTTAAGGTTTCGATTAAGTGGAACTCAGAGGCCAAACCATGAAAAACCAGACCAAAAGTGCAAAACATGACATGTATGGGGTGTCCACAAACTTTTGGCCATATATTTGTTTCATAAATGTTTCCAAATAAACAGCACGTGAATTAAAGATGATCATTAAAGATGATTAAAGGGCCAAACATTTCCACAGGCAGCATTTGCACTTCCTCTTCAACTCCTCTTCCTCTAGTGGCACATTGGGTCATCTCCTCAGTTACGATTGGCTGTTAGCCCTCTCAGCTTGCACACGGTTGCTGGACACCCCCGCCTCCCCTCGTCCCCCCGTTGGTCTGCGGGGACTGCAAGTGGTCTGGGAGCAGGACCTCGACGGTAAAGCTGATTCTTTTGGCCTGGAAGATGCTGTAGGTGTTGTCAAATCTCAGAACGTCTGGGGAAGAAAAGCAGAACAGAGTAATGACTACACTGCTCCATGTCAACATGTTCGACATCTCTGCATACTGATGTGGTTGCACACCAGTCTGTGGCGAGTGTTACTGGACCGGTTACTCACAGACTCCCGGGCGTACACAGGTCAGAGATCCGTCCTCGGGCACTAAGTGGGTGTTGTAGCGCTGGCTGGGTACGACTTCCTGCATCTGAGCTGCCTTCTTCCATTCGCCCTTTCTGGCCTTCAGAAACACCCCAAATCCAATGTCTGCACCCTCCGTGGCAAACTGCCACCTATGGAGATGGTCACGATCAATTTAAAGAAAAGATGTGTATGTTTCTGTTAATATTAATGTGATTGTCTTACTAAGATTAAGAGTGTTTAGAATTCCACTTTAGTAATATTGAAAATAAAATATTAAGATTCAAGCCACTTTAAGAGGTAAAACAACTGAATTTGATCCTTAACAGACCTAAATGTTGCTTATTCTACTCCTATATTGATAATTAACAGTTTTCATAACTACATTTAAACAGCCTCCTTGTCATTTGTTCACCATCTATCATCACCAAGTTGTGGCATCTGTGATTCCTCTGATTCTGCTTTATCATTTTCTGCAGCTATGTCTGCTAAATGCATTGAAATGTATTTGCCTTCTGTCCTTTATCCCCATTATTTCCCTAATTGTATTTGCAAGCAAATATCAGAATATATCAAAATAGAGCTTTCAATACTACTATATATATTTTACAAAAGCACAAAATCAGGAGGTTTATTCTTGTTGTAAAGGTTGTTTTAAAATGTGAGATGTTGTACCTGTGGCAGCCTTTGCTGGCTTACATATAACTTCTACATGTTATGTGTAACAATGAATTAACTTTGACTTCACAACTGAGTCACGTTTGCCACTAACAATCATTTTCACTGCTCATTAATCTGTCACTCACTGTTTCTAGTCGTTTAGTTTGTAAAATGTCAAACAATAATGAAGATGTCCTGCTTGTTTTGTCTGACCAACATGTTCAATGAACAATGATGTAAAACATGATGCTTTCTCAGCTCTACAGTAACTTTTGACCACATCGCTGCCACTGTGAGACAACGTGAGGCATCCAGCTGACCTGAGGACGCAGCCCGGGAACAGGATCTCATAGTCCAGCTGTTGCGAGGAACCCCGACTGACGGTCATGCACTGCTCGTAGTCCACCTTAACATGGTCCCGCACGTAATAGGAGGACGGGACTGGGCCCACGTGGTTAATCTGCAGCCGACACCGTGCATAAACAGAGTTAGGACTCAAAAAGTGAAATATGGGAAATATCGAAGGAGTTCAGGAGAAATGAGGAAAAAGAGAAAGCCATCACTTACTGTGACTGTGTGACATTGTCTGAATGCTTGTCATTTTACATCTTTTGCACACAAAAGAGAGTAATGTTCTCTCTTTTCCACTTTTCTGTTTATTCACATAAATAAAATAAATATCAAACCAGTACTGTGCTGTGCAGTACAGGAACCAGCCAACAGGGGGCAGTGGTTTCCTCATGTGAGGTCAGCAGAGTGGATGACTTTAATCCAGCAGGTGATGATTAACATCAACACCAACAAGTCATTTAGAAAAATGTTTCCTGTTGGACTTTAAGACGCCTCTCAGTTCAAGAAAGAGTGATTCCTCCAGTGTGAGCATTATTATAAGGGATGTCAAACTCATCTGAAACCACTTCTCTAAAACTCTGTCGAACTGTCGACAGAAACTGCTGACATAAAGAAAAGATGCACAAAGAAAGGCATTACTAAAAGAAAAGAAAAACACACATTGTCATATAGTTCATTAGAGAAAACGTCATCAGGCATCTCATGATTTTTGATTGAAATTACAGAGATCTGACTGAACCTGAAGGAGGGAAAGAGTGAGGAAACAGCTCACACATGAGATGCATAAGGCTCAAAGTCACTGCAAATTACAACCAGACCGGATCCTCCTGCCACATGAACAGCTCAGAAAAAGTTTCCTGTAAAAAAAATGATCAAATTTGTATAATATAAAATAAAAATCAATAAACTTTTTTTAAATATATAATAAACTAGGAGTGATGTTCCAGGCTAGCTGTTCCCCCCCGTTTCCAGTCTTTGTGCTAAGCTAAGCTAGTTGCTAGCTAGCAAGCTCCTGGCTTTAGCTTTATATTTATTGTACAGACATGAGAGTGGTTTCAAACTTCTCGTCAAACTCTCTGCAAGTAAATAAGCGTATTTCCCAAAACTGTTGGAACTACTCGTTTAATAAGATAACTCAGTTCCTACGAACTAACCAAAACAATACAGTACAATGTCAAGGACACACAGCTAGCTAACTAAAAAACGTTTTGAAAAAAAAAAAACACTCTTTGAGGCTGAGCATCTGAATTTGTTGAATCTTGAATGCAGCCAAAATGAATTTCTCTCTTCCTGCTCCTCATATGTCCTGGGCCCAATTATGTATCTACAGAAACAGTGACAAACGCACGGTCAGTGAGTCGAGACTATTATCCATGAGTGCGACTACTCGAGCTGCTGTTCTCTGCCTACCAAAGCGCCACATCTCATGTGCTGAGGCCGTTTCTACGCAGCGAGGGGGGGGGTTGCAGCAGAGGTGAAATTAGAGTTTTGGGGAGTATGTAAAGTTATGAAATTCTCATGAGCAATTTCCCTTCAAATCCAGGCCTGTTTAAAGTTCACACAGCACACCGTGTGTTCAGTTTGCATCCTTTTTGCATCAGTGCGTTGCTGCACTGGTATCTGCATGGCAGAGAGAACGTGTGTGTGCAGCTGTATTGATTCAGTCTGCTGTGGACCAGTCCAGAATGCTCCTTGCATTGTCATTGAGCTGCTGTGGCTCATTCATGTGTAACAGGATCCTCACCACGGCCAGCGTTAACATTTCATGATCCGGTGTTCAGTTTGTAGCCTGCATGTCAAACTGCATAATTATGTTTAGGCTAATTTCTTTGTTTCTTTTATTTTTATTCTGCTTGAACGTGACAAACTGGAAAAACCGGTGTGATGGGAACTCCCATAAACATCAAGGTTTGCCAGTCAAATGTGACCCCACAACATTTAAAGTGCACAGTGTGCATGTTGGCCAGCCGGGCTCTCACAGAAGCAAAGCTAGTGCAGCACATGAGCACAGGAGGCAAGCCAGCAACTGTACAGAAGTGATTTTATGAACTCTACGGGAGGGCTGATCAGCTGCTGTTGGAATCAGACTTGTATCCATTACAGGACTGTTGCAATAGTTAGTGTACAGTTTACTTTGGGTGTAACTGAATGGTGGATATAGACTGTTTATAAAAATGGACGACGCGTCTCCACTTCCTCCCACTGCACAAAAATGAAGCCATAATATCCCGGATACGAGAGCCAGAGTCTGTGCAGTAGTGATCGTATCGAGGTCCGGCCCATACACCCTGTCCAAGCAGACGGTTTGTATATATGTTACATACATGTCTGGACGGGCTCTTTAACAGTCTGTCTTTAATATCTGAAGTTCTTTCAGGTCACTCACAATAAATCTAAAGAAATGTATCCATCTGCAACAGAGACTTGTCTCTTCCAGCTCCTCATCAGCCCACCATAGCACCTACAGAACAGCAGCAGCAGCTTGCTGATTCACGGACTCACCCGGGTCCGACAGCGAGGATCTCCATCAGGATCCGTCAGTTTGCCGCCGTAAATCGCCGGCAGCTCCTCTGGATCGATGTACTTTAGTAAAACCTCCTGCCAGTTAGCTGTCGAACCGGAAAAACAACAACTCTCATGTCATCTGTAAGTGTTTTTGGTATTTGGGTGAAATTTTGTTCAAAAGTAATATGCAGTGATGCAGTGCAGCGCTCTCACCCCCAAGGATGTAGATCTTTTGTCTCGTGTTCTCGCTCAGAAAGTGCTTGACGAGGTTGTAGGCCACAGGGAAGAGTTTGGGGGCTGCAGGAGGAAAAACTTAAAGGTGTTAATAATTAAAATGTCTGGCTCTTCCAAAGCAGGATACTATAAAAAAAATGTATTAAATAAAACAAAGACCATTACTCACCTTTAATGACAAACAGCCTTTTCAAGCCTTCTGGGTAGTTGTCTTCAAACATCTGGAGGATCTGGAGACACAGAGGGACACGGTCCGCTTAGTCTTAGTGTTGTGAGATCTATGTCTACTGTGTGTGTGTGTGTGTGTGTCCGTACCTCTCCATATGTTTCTATAGCAGGCTTCCATAAGTGTTTCAGACCAAGACCTTCGACATCGTAGATCATGGTGATGGACTCCACGTTCGTCCCCAGCTGGTTGGAGACAGCGACAGACAGACAGACAGACAAACAGACAGACAGACAGACAGACAGACAGACAGACAGACAGACAGACAGACAGACAGGACAATTTAATCTGTGAAACTAAAACATTGTGTGTAAAATAAAACCTGTAGTTCAGGTGGTGGAGCCGTTTGGAGCCAGGCTGGTGGTTCGCTTGAGAAAGAACACTGAATCGCTCCGCAAAGTCACTCTGGATAAAAGTTTCTGCCAAATGAATTTAACGTGATGAAGTGACATGTGATGGAAAAACAGAAACGCTAACTATTATTAAAATGAGTATCATTTCTAATCTATGGAGGGTGATTTCAGCGTGAAAGAAAAATCAAACAGTGAAATAGTAAATTATAATGAATATTAATTATTACTATTACTGTGCAATATAATGCAAAATTCAAGAACTTTAAAGGTACCTAAACCAAAAATGTCCAGACTCTCCAAGCCTTTCACATCACATCGAAATTGTTACCATAAATGCCAGAAGACAACAAACAAGTAGGACAACAGGATCTTTTAAATATTAAAGGATTTTTGGTTTACATGTTGAAACATTACATGTTAAACATTTTTTATTCGAGTATATAAGGATTCAAGCATATTCCTAACCTTGAAAACATAACGGATACAATTAAGCAGTTTGTTTCTAAACTTTCATCAAACCCTGAATGAGGGATAATGCGGCAAGATGTAAATGTAGGGAAAGAATTGGGTATTTTAGAATAGCCGTGTAAGAAATTGAAACTGGACCAACAAAAACATAATGGGCGTAGTGTGCATCAATATAAAGCTAAAGGTTGTGCTTCTTTATCTTAACATACATGTCGGGGCCAAATTAAATAAACTTCAGAGGTCACATTTGATTTAATCAGTGGAAAACCGACACACGCAACCTGAGAAGAGAAGAGGGCTGCTGAGGCGATACGCTGCCTTTGTACTGTTTGAGAGATGAAGACAAACTCTACTGCAGTGTTTCTCCAAAATGTATTGCTTGAAACTACTTGTGACGAGTTGCATGTCTGTAAGAGTTGTTACCTTGTTTTGCAGAATAAAGAGGTCAAATTATACAGTATTTCACCAAAAAGAGGCAGTTTTTTACCTTAGATTAATCCCTCAACCCCTTCTGTGGAGCTGCAGGACGTTTGTTAGGGTGAACATGTGTTCCTGGATCATAAAGGATCAACAGGTCCTCTGGATCTCTGTGGTCTCTGCTCTTACCCTCTGCGACTGGAGGTTACATTCCTTCTGCAGGACCTCGCAGTCTCTGATCTTGGACTTGATGAAGTCTTGCTTGGAGGCAGACAGGAAGAGGCCTTTGGGATCCACGGGTCCGATGACATCATACCAGACAGGACTGCCCTCGCGGTCGTAACCGCACATCCCTCCCGACAGATACTTCTCTATCACCTGCAAACGGCAGTCGCTTTAAATGTCTGCTTACGTCAGTATTGAACTGGAATATTTGTGAAGACAATTCCTGACAAGAAAAGTATAGTCCTAAATATAGCACTAATAGTAGTAAAGTACACCGAACCAATAGCAGGTTATTTATAAAGTTTATAAGGTTTTTACCTCCGGAGGACGCCATTCTGCGATTATTGCATCTATTTTCATCTGTTTCCTGAACTCCAAATGCTGGAAGAAAAAATGGGCACATTTTAAGTTCAGCAAAACTATGAATGAAATACAGTAATTACATTTTACTCTGTCTATAGCAGACTGTTTGTACAGTGGCAGATCCGCGCGAGCACAATGTAGTGATTTAAGTGGCTTAGGGGGTTTCAGACAGAAGGTAAAACCTGCCTCCGTCAGCAGCAAGGGGATCAGTTACGTACCGCTGTGTACACACTACAGCACACACATGCACGCCAACACATGCTTACAACCACAAACACACCAACAAAGGGGCAAGAAATGGTTCAAATTGGCTCACAGATCAGTGTGTTTTCCACCTGTTCATTTTAATGCGATTCTAGCAGCTACTGGGACTGAGCTACACATCTCTGTCCCAAAATGCAGCGAGGCCGCTCAGTTAACTGAACAACCTGCTGGCGTGTAGCTTTGGCTAACAAGTAGCATGAGCCGAGTGGTGGGGTGCACACCACATGGGCGCAAAATGCCCTTAGCAGCAAGTCCCCGGTTCTATTCCCGACTGGACAGACTTTTTGCTGCGTGTCATTCTCCTACTCTCTTCCTGTCACTTTCCTAATAACGGCATTTAAAAGGCCAGAAAATAATCTTTAAAGGCTTTAGAGCTTTGCGACATTGGCCCCTGGTCCAAACATACTCGGACCCTCCCTCTACACCTCTACACCCTCTTTTTACTGTTTATTATTCTTTTTTCAATAACTTTATTGAGCATTGTAACTGTATCAAAAAGCAATTTCCCTTCTGGGATTAA